>NNCF01126580.1:406024-451655 GCA_002313205.1 Laupala kohalensis | reverse complement strand
GGCAGTGGTGGACTTATCATTTCTGCACCTACCTAATATGAGAGAAAGAAATACATGTTATAATATCAACAGAATACCAAAAAATGTATATTTAATAGAATACAAAAACGTTATGTAAAAAATACATACCACATCTTGAAATTATTAAAAAATATTGGTAGTAAATTGTAAATGTTAAAATGGCTGTTAATTCGAGATTAATAATGACAATATTAATGAGACTGTCGTCCATAAGTGAGAGTCTAGACAGCCTACGTATGAAATCCACCACTACCCCAAGAGAAACCATATAAGAAACCGGACCACTCTGGGGCTACTGAATTTATGTACACAACCGTGCCTAGGTTGAGCACAGATCAAATGTATAAAGGACTGTCTAAATGCGGCTCTACACATTCCTCATTCGGTTAATCCCGAGCAACCGCTTGCGGTATAGCGAATAGTGTGGATGAGTTGCTCGCTATTCGTTGCATCGCGTATACCGGTGCTCGCTCTTTCCTGCAACATGTCGATATTTTGAGACACATCAAAGGAAGACGAGCATTGGCGAATATTTGCGAGGGACCTGTTCGTGGTATTGTCCACATATTCGTGTTTTTTACGAGGACTAAGGATTGCGGGTACACGAGTATTACGATTTTTAGTTATTTCGAGTAAGTAATCCCTGAAAAAACTGATTATCAGTAATTTTTGTCCTTATCTTACAAAGTAATGAGTGTACTTAGTGGTGATACAATAGAGAAATTGGACGTAATAATGTGGTGATAGAGTAACTTCATTTACTATATGTAACGTGATCACACGCAGTTTGCATCTGATTTTTGACAAACTTTATTTTATGTGTGACTTAAACCACAAGCATTTTTATTCACTTTTTTCCACTTTTTATTAAGCGTCCTAAAGATTCTTAATGATGAACATGTATTGAAATTCTTAGAATTAATTATTCTTTTAGTAGTAATAAAATATAATTCCGGAAGACGGTTGTATAATCCATGTGAGGGTGAGGCAAGTGAAAATAAAAAATACTATAATATTAATAATAATAATATTAAGAAGAAGAAGAAATAAAAAATATTACATTTAAATGTATTGAATGATTTTTGAATAAATAAATTAAGTGGAATGTTATGGAGACACAAATTAAGATAGTTATACAATATTGATTCTTTTAGAGTGAATAAAATCTATAATGATTATAAGGATGTTAAAATTTGAGAAAACCAATTACTATGTCTAAATCCATAAGGGATAAAAACTAGTTTATTAATGATTTAATTTCATTATTTGAATTAAGATTAGATAAGACCCATTTACTTTACTTAACAACATTCCACAAGACAACTACGTACGCAGCGGCATGTGTGATTACTTCAGATTCACTCTCCATGACCTCTAACTACTTACACGAATATTCTTCGTTCCCAGAGCGACTCGGAGCTCAGCAAATTGCTTATATCTAAATCATTGCGCTTGCCAATTGACGAATACTCCCCAAATACTCCTATCAAGTCGCTATAGCTTGGGACTCGCCGAATGATGAATGTGTGGAGTAGACAATATGACTGTTGGTCGCGTCGACTTGGTCAATGGAAAATGTCATAGGGAGGACGAAAATTTGCCTGTTGAATTACGATTACCCCAGATTACAGTGCGACAACCAGAACTGTGCGCACCATCCATTGGTAAGGGGTATTAAGAATATAATAAAAAGAAAAAAGTATTATAGTTATAGGGATCGTTACACTGTGTCTAGGGGTACCCTATTTCCCCCCGAAATAATACGCTTGTGCGTTGTACATTTACTTTATTCGATAAGTACACCTGATCGATGCGTCCAGCATTCCCCCTCGGAACCAACTGCCCTCAACTGGCGGCACCGCGTTTCAGGCAGGCGAGACAAAGCCAATCCTCTGGTACCGTTAGGGCCAGAGCGACAGAGCGCTTCCTCGTGGCGAGGCCGCCACTACCACCCCCGCGGAGAGGCGGAGCCTACCCGGGCTGGAAGAAAGCCGGGAAGCGTACGCGGCGGCCGCGCGCGTACGTCGCGTTATGGCGTCGTCGGCGCTAGCAGCGCGCGACTGCGGCCCGGGGTGACCGTCGGAATCTCTCAGGGCGCCTCGGTCGGTGGGGGCGCCGTCAGCGGGGGCGCCGGAGTCGCCACAACCTGGAGCGGCGCCAGAAGTGCCGCCGTCTGGGTCGGCGCTGGGGGCGCTTGAGGCGGCGCCGCGGGTGACGGCGCTGGGGACGTCGGTCACGGGCAGGTAGGCCGGCTTCACGCGGTCAATGGACACGCGGGAGGGTTGCCCGCGGAGTTGCAGCGTGACTGTCTTGTCGTCGCGCTGCAGGACCGCGTGTGGCCCGGTGTAGGGTGGCGTCAGCGCATAACGCACGGTGTCGTCTCGGAGGAAAACGTGCGTGCTCTGCTTGTGCGATGTACATTTACTTTATTCGATAAGTACACCTGGTCGATGCGTCCAGCATGCCCTCTCGGAAACAACTGCCCTCAACTGTCGGCACCGCGTTTCACGCAGGCGAGACAAAGCCAATCCTCTGGTACTGTTAGGGGATGGGGGTGCGCCTTCGCCTGGCCGGCGCGACAGAGCGCTTCCTCGTCGCGAGGCCGCCACATAGTTATTGACAGTGTTATAAACAGTGATAGAGATTTCTGTAATGCAGTCATTCAGACGTCTTATATTTGAAATTGACGGTATCTTAAGCCGATAGCATCGGAAAGATTGATTACCACAATGGTTATATTTTAAAAGAATTAAGAGTGTACAGGTTTGAATTGATCGATCAGTTAAAAAATAATCTAAAAAAAATCAAAATAAATTATTGCCGAAAAGTACTATTAAATCTCATCAGTGCAACCATACTTCTGTATGAAACAACTTTTCTTAGTTAATTCATTTTGATAATTATTATGCAAAATAATTGATCTATTTAAACCTGTGCTCTCAGAAGATTTTCTTTTTGAAATAGAATGATTCTGGGACATAAGATTTCTTCAACCTCTGTTACCGGATTAAGATATTATGTCTTAAATTACATATTGAAATGACAGCAATCAATTGACAGTCCCAAGACCGATTCTGGTCGAGACAGAACTCTTTACTCAAAAAAAGTAACCAATAATGCGTCAAATGGGAAGCAGGGGTACTTTTCTAAAATCATTACCTTAATATCGACATAAAAAATATAGCCACCCTACTTCGTGTTCCAGAACACTGGCAATGATAGATAAACCATTTAAAAAATTGTGTTGACTGATAAGAAGCAAAAACTGTTTACCACAAGGGATGACAACGTTGTTTCCGCGTAGGAGAATGTACATGTCTTATCCCAGAAATACCTAGTACCGTGTCCCCGGATTGCGTAGATTCACCCGGTGAGGGATTCATACTTTAATAGGGGGCACTCGCACAATTTCCAGAAACGATACGTTTGACGTTTCGTAGTAATAAATAACAAATATCAGGAGACCGAGCTACGTTCGGATTTATTCATTATAAATATAATTTTAAGTAAATTTATAGATATTTTTCCAATTTGATGGATTAATTTAATTTGTTAATTTTATTTAAATTTATGTTAAAATATACTGAATGTCGCGACAATACATGCAGCGGCACTCGCGCAGCCATTTGAACATCGCGCCGTCACCAAACTGGTGGCTCAGCTCATTACGGCTATATAAGCCCGATGCTCCAAGCATCGAGGTAGTCTCGCTGCCACTCCCGGTAGACTTGCTGTCACTCCGGGCAGAACGGTTGTCGCTAGACGCCATGCACGTTCTATCACTCCTTACCTGTCACCTCAGAGTTCAGGACAGGCCCAAGCCGGCCCCTGCTCTAGTCCTAATCTTTGAGTACTGGTAGCCCTCACGGGTCTAGCTCCAGCCCCTCTCCAGCTCCCGATCTTCTAATTCGTCTCAAGCTGCCCATCGCCAATCACCTGCGAAGCACACCGGCTCTTATTCTTCGCCGAAGCTGTACGAGCGAGTCACCAGCTCAGGGCACTAGCCCTACCGGAGCTCTGGGCTGTTGCTGTAGCACGGCTACGTAAGTGTATTTCCATGACTGAATAATCTGCTGTCGCCAGAAATGGACAAACCCCTTATTATTGTTCCCTCTCATCCTTTCCATTACGTAGATAAGTCCTGAATGACTTAACATTCAAGTACGTCGTAGGTGTGATTTCGCAAGTGCCCTCAAAATAATCCCCCTCCCATTCACATCACGCGTCCTGAAAAACAAAAATTGTTTTATATTTGTTGGGAAATGTATCATTTATCATTTCATAGTTATCGATAACGAGTGTTGTGCACTGCTTCAGCGTAAAACATTCCACAAAATCGCATAGGTGGCCACGGACATCCGATGTGGAACCCCACCGGAAAGAAAAATTTGTGTAGTTCACAGACGAAATCCGATTTAAACTTACTCGCCTAATAATTTTGTAAAACTAATTTTATAAGATTGATACTTATTCCATTGGATTCGGGTTATTGAAAACCCCTTATATAACAAGTCTTGGAAAAATCCCACCATACGTTTACGAGATACCCGATTTAAACGTATAATAAGAGTAAGATATCTTACACTAAACCAGAACGTTTGTTTTAAGAAAGTAATAATATTTTATAAAACTATGTATGATAACAGTGAATATTTAATATTACCATAAATCGTGGGTCAGACTTAATTGAAGGTAGCATAAATAAATTTAAATTACCAAAATGTTTGAAATTATCATAAATAAACAGGTTACCTGTATTTATTTTATTTCAACTAAAACACACTTCTTCCCGGGGGAGACTTACCCCTAGGGAACGCGTCCCCAGGTGGCGGATAGGGGAACGCTCAACAGATATGTCGGGTAGAAGGGAAATTAAATACCTCTCGCGGACCAACAAGGCTGGAGAAGGATACTTCGATAACAAAACGCTGCCGCAGGCTTTTTCGAAGTAGTCGGAGTAGAGATTGCGGACAGAGCTGTGCGCCATGGTTGGGACGTACAGAAGGGACGGTGGTGGAATAACCCGTCAATAAGAGTCAATAGCGGCACACACATGTCTCCACGAGAAGAACAACCTTGGCGTCAGGTGGCAACCGACCATAAAACGTCAGCCAAAACTTCAGCACCTTGTTTGACTGCAAATCGGAAATATAAGTGAGTTAAAGGCTAGGGCGTCCCCCTTACGCGACGACGATGCAACGAAAGCGAAACATGCTAGGGCGTCCCCCCGAAGCGACGGTAAGGACAAGAACAAGAGTTCGCATTCTAAAACCTTTGATAAACTCAGACTCCCAACATGGAATCTCGGCACAATGACTGAACGTAGTAATGAGCTCAGTGAAATTCTCAAAACTAGGCAAATTAACGCGTGCTGCGTCCAAAGGACCAAATGGAAGTGGTTCAAGTCCAGGGATATAGGAAATGGTTACCAGCTTGTATACAATAGGATTGATACTGGAGGTAACGGAGTAGGTGTTATGTTGGATGAACATCTGAAACAGAATAATCAAAGTAGACAGAAAAAGCGACAGACTAATCACAATAAAACTGACAATAGACGATCAACTGCTTTTAAATATGTCTCAACGTATGGACCACAAACTGGATGTTCCGAACAAGAAAAACAGGAATTTTGGGATGATTTTGATGAAATTATGCAAAACATACTTCCAGGTGAATACGTTCATATAGGCGGAGACCTAAATAGGCATCTCGGGGAGAGTAACGACCTCTACAATGACGTACATGGGGGATATGGACTCGGTAGTGCAAATGTGCAAGGTAAAGAAATCCTGAACTTTGCTACTAAGCATAACTTAACAATCATTAATACATATTTCCAAAAGAAACCAGAGCATCTTATTACCTATAAATATTCAAACCACAACACGCAAATAGATTACATCCTTGGCAACAACAACAGTCTTAAATTGTATAAAGACTGTAAAGTGATTTCTGGTATTGAACTCATCCTCGTCTCAGTTATGAGGCTACATAGAGCAGAGATCATAAAGTGGAAAGAGATACACAGCCACAAAGGTACACAACTCCTCGACTGGGTCCGCACTTATGTGGTAGAAGATATAGGGATTGACAAACCAGTAAATGAGATGTGGTCTGATTTTGAGAATCTTTGCCTCGAGAAAGCTAAAGAGACTGTGGGAGTATCACGAGGAGCACTGCGCCAAAACAAGGAAACATCCTGGTGCAATGAAAACGTTAAAGATCTAATAAAAACTAAGAGAGACGCATTCAAAAGGTAACAGAAATCAAATCTAGATGAAGACCGAATAGAGTATAAGTAGCTCAGACCACGGCAATATCTATGGAAACTTTTTATGATAAACTGGAAAATGCAGCATGTGAAAATACTATATATAAAATAGCCCGGCAACGCTACAGATCCACGCTCGATGCTAAGTCAAAAAACAATCAAGGCAGACTACTTACAGCAAATAAAGACATCAAACGAAGTTGGAGGGAGTATTACGAACAACTAATGAATGAGGAATTCCGTAACGAGACAATGACCTTTATACGTCCTACAGAAGGACCCATAAAGTGCATATCAATTTTAGAAACAAAGAACGCCCTATTAAAAATTGAATATCATAAGGGAATTATATAGGGGAATAAAACTCGCATCACATACGCTAAAGATTTTCGAAAGAATTATCGCTTCCCGTATAAATGTTTGCTCCTGCATAACTGAAAACCAATACGGCTTCACATCAGGAAAGTCGACTATTGACGTCATACAGACAATTAGAATAATGATGGAAAAGCATCGCGCAAACAAAGAAAATCTGCACCTCTTATTCATAGATCTAAAAAAAAAATTTGATAGAGTTCCTAGAATACTGGTATGGCAGTCACTGAGAGTCCAAAACATACCGAATACTACATAAACCTATTCAAAGATATGTATAAGGATACCAAAACCTGCATAAAAAGTCCTGCTGCCCTCAGTGATCCGTTCCACCTAGAAGTAGGAGTTCATCAAGGATCAGCTTTAAGCTCACTAATATTTAACATTTGTATGGACTACATTACACGTGACATACAAAAGACATCAGAGTGTATACTCTACGCGGACGATATAGTCGTAATATCCAAAAGCACAATAGATCTGCAAGAAACGTTTAGTAGATGGGTAACACAAATAGAACGCCATGGACTACGTATAAGTCGGAGTAAAACAGAACACATGGAGTGTGACTATGGAGAGGCGACAGAAACTGGCTGTGATGTGTATATAGACAACCGTGCGTTTCCCAAAGAGGTCAACTGCAAGTATTTAGGTTGTGTGCTCACCCCTGACGCAAACATAGATAAAGATGTCGACCATAGAATTAATTCGGCGTGACTCAAATGGAGATCGTTTTCAGGAGTCCTCTGCGACTTCAGAAAATGCCCATACGAGTAAAAAAGGAAAGTGTACAAAACTGAAGTACGAACAGTTATGACATATGGGGCAGAGTACTGGACCCTTAAGAAAGTACATGAGAAACAACTTCATGTAAACGAGATGAAAATGCTCAGATGGGCAGGAGGAGTGACCCGACTGGGCAAAGTGCGAAATGAGTATGTCAGTGGATCGTTTAAGATAGCACCCATTGTCGAGCAAGTAAAAGAAAGACGACTCTGCTGGTATGGCCATATCCTGAGACGCGAAGACGATCACGCTGTGAAAAAGGTATTAAAGATCCACGACCGACCCCGAGGAAGAGGGCGACCGCTCACCACGTGGTGGTCAAGAATGCAGAAGAGAGATACAGTGCGAAAACCAGAGAATACAGACAAGCCAAAATAGAACTCTCTGGCGCAGACGTACAAGGAGACCCGGCCCCAGATGAACTGGGAAGAGGGTTGGACAAAGAAGAAGAACTGAAACACACTTCATCGTCCATTCAATTAAATAGTTGTTTAATTGAATAATTTTTCATTCTGGATTTCACTACATCTTAGGAAAATATTCTTATTTCCAGAAATAGACTGACTTTAAATAATATTTTTTTATCATGATTCTACTACAATTAACATCCATTACAAATCTAATTAAATAAATAATGAAAGACTTACGACCTTTTATGTACGAACAATATATTGTTATTATTCCAAAATATATTGTTTGTCCATTAAAGGTCGTAAGTCTTTAATTTTGTTAATCATGATCATAAATTAAATAATTTCTTTCATTATGTCATATTATTATCTTGTATAACAACAAAAATAGAAGTTACGAAAGCAATAACACTTCTCAGTGATTTGACTAATTCGCATTTTAAATGGAAAGTTATTGTTTTTCCCCAAAAGCATTCCGGAGCTGCATTTTGATCAGTTCACCCCTCTTCTAGGTGTAGTCTTTACGGTTACTACGAAAGAAACCTAACATATTAAAATACTCTATTGCATCATTTGAACCGTGACTCAATCGGCATTCGTAACTGCAAGGCGTCCCTCCTTGTTCAGTTCTGTGCATTGCGGCGCGTTACATGCCTTGCGAATACCGGGGACACACTAACAAACAGTCAAAGGAGGTAGAGAGAGAGAGCTACGCAAGTTAAAGTGACTGTGTAACAACATCATGGAAAAAGACAAATTAAAAGTAGTTCTCTTAAGGAGTCGTTATAGCAAATAATTTGATGATATTTCATTGTTTCCATACAGTGATAATAACTTACTCGCCAACACAAGTAAACTGCCATAAAAAAGTGTTTTGCTCTCCTGACAAAATACCCTGGATTACTGCAAGAAAATGAAAGGAAGACGAATGAGAATCGGGTATCCCTACAATTTCCGTTTAGTTTCCCAGTCGGTTGTTGAAGCGCATAAGGATGATCATATGTTTATTCTGATCGTGAAGCAGGTATCAGGAATCTTCGCAGATATAACCGTTTTGGTTCCAAGATTAAAAGTACTTTCTTTTGCTACATAGTAGTTGGGTCACTTTTTCTGAAAGTCCAGGCATTGAAGTCTCTTGTCGCTTGTTCACTTATTGTTCCACTTCATTCTTTCACGTAACGCGGGTTGAAGAGTTCCCCTCCGGTCAAAATCATATATTAAAAAAAAATTTAAAAAAAATTTACACAATTTTTTTCTTGGGCGTTTTTTTTTTGTTTATTTGAATACGTAAGGTTCAATAATACATTACAAATTATTTGAGTTTGTGTAATTAACGACCTTTATAAGGTAGACAATAGTTGATACTTATTTTATAAATTCAATGTTTCCGCAAAAGCTTGCGACCTTCGCCAGGAGTTTATATTCAAATATTGAAGAACACAAATGGAATTTTTTGACAGAGCAATACAAAAACACTCGTGTGTAAACTAACAGTTCGTGTCCAAACTAATAAATAAACATTTTTTTAAACCAAATAGCATTTCCATTGACATATAATTCAATAGTTTGTATATAAACTCCTTATGAGGACCGCAAACATTGACCAAAACCTTATGAATTTTAAAAATAGAAATATATTGTCGACTTAAAAAAGGTCGTGAATTTTATGAACATTTTAAACTGAGAATAGACGAAAAAGCAATAAGTACATTGAGTTGACAATATATCTTTTCCTGTCCAGTGAATTGGGTATAACTCAGTATTGGGCATATCTTAAAGAGAACTAGCGGAGATAATGCTTTGTGAGAAAGTAATGATAAAGAATACCAATGTGTATAAATTAAGTTACGTATACTTAAAATTACGTATACTTAAGAGTATTACGTACAAATGCGGAAACAACTACTTGAATGATATTTCCTGAATGATTTCTGGAGTTGCCATGCACATGCTGCCCCACGTTGCAGTTACGTGGTGAGAATAAATCTACAAGGTAAGGAAAAAAGAGTGTAGAGAAACGACTTATAGCAAAGACATCAGCATCACAATAACTAACCTTACACAATGTTTCAACTAATTCAAATGAAACTCAATTTCCGTAAATGTAGGACGCTTTAATCGTGTATTTCATTTTAGAAAATCAGTAAAATTATCTCGTACGGTGACAATCTTAAAAAAATATCTCTAAATCATTGTAGTTGATGTGTAAGTTAGTAATTTACCGTATTATGATAAAACACTATTCTATACCGTATTGATAATACTACCGTATATTAATAATACCTTATTATGAAAATACTTTGCCTTATTATGAAAATGATAAATCCGCTTTAGGTTCTTCGATCTGAATACATGGGAGGGTCCCTTCTTTGCTTCCAGAGAGTAAATTAGTTTTTGGTCCTCCAAGTGTCATACGCATTTTGTAACTGCTTTTATGACAATAAATTTTTGTATATTATTATTATTATTATTATTATTATTATATATTACTCCATAATTAAGACTTCTGCCAAATCAGAGAAAACAAAATATTGATGCTTAAAAAATTTATTCATTTTTTTTGTTAGAGCAATGTAAGGGACAATTATTACATCGTAGAGAGAACTTTCTACCTCTGCTCAACAGCTGACATGCGGTGCTTCAAGACGTGGCTGATTGTAGGGCAATCCGCACGTTTCTCAGAATCGGTGAGAATGTTGCTCTCGAGTTGTCGGACTTCACGTACCATAAAGCGTCTTAGACTAGAACCTGCTGGCTCAATATTGCAATGTTGTGATACAGGCCTTTCTTCATGTTGTAAATGCTTGGATAGCGCTGACTGGATCTTTCATTTTGTGTCGGACAATAAAAATATAAAATTCTTCTCTATACGACATTCTTGATGGTTGAATCATCATTTTTATTGCAAATTATTTGGACATTATCCATTCATGTTTGAGCATTTTCAACAGGTGTGCAGCACACCAAAATTACCCTGGTTCTAATACTAATATTGTTGGATGCTTGGAGACTGACGTTGATGTAGAAGGTCCGAAACTTTGCGACTGCTATACAACGGTTGAAAATGCTTAAACAGGTCGAGGCAAAGGATTATTTCCAAATTATATGTAATAAAATGAAGAAAATAAAATATTAAGGAAGGGGATACATTTTACGATGTTTATTGTTACATACTTACTTATCCGGCACTACAGCCATGTGTGAGCTTTGGCCTCTTCTACAATATTCCGCCATCTAGTTCGATCCTGAGCAGCTGACCTCCATGGACGTATGTTCATTGTCGTCAGGTCAGCTTCAACTTCATCACTCCACCTGTTGCGTGGCCTTTATTGTTGCCTTCTTTTTTCCATTCGTGATTTAGCCACTTTCCTAGGCATACGATTTTCTCCCATCCTTTCCACGTGTCCCAGCCACCTCAGTCTCTGTGCCATGATAAATCTATGTCCTCCTGTTCCAATATATTTTGTATTTCAGAATTCGTTCTTATCCTCCAACCATTCTGATCATGAATTGGGCCATAGATACGCCTAATAACCTTCCTTTCAAATATTCTCAATTTATTTGTGTCCCCAACTAATAGATTCCAAGCTTCTGAGCGATATATAAGTACTGGTCTAATAAGTGTCTTATATATTTTAATTTTTGTAGACCTGGATAACAGATTAGATTTCAACAATTTCAGATTTGCGTAATATGCCTTATTTCCCGCCATTACTCTGCGGCTTATCTTCTCACTTATTTTATTGTTACTAGTTAACTAGGTTCCCAGATATTCAAAACTTCGTACATTTTCAAAATTATGACCTCTTATAACCATGTCACCTCGACTTCTTCTGATACATTAAACAACAAATACATTATCACGAAGTAATGATGATCTTTCGCGGACCACGCTTGGTCTGGTATTTAGTCGGGAAAAGGACTTCAATTTTGAGAATCATGAATTGAGAATGTGTGGAGTCGTCACGACCTCAGTTGTCAACAAGTTCGGGAGAATGACCAAGCGAGGACAGCGCCAGGAGAGACGTACGAGCTGTAGAAGGGGTCGCAGCCGAAAAAGGACCCGGACTGGCATGAATGAATCCATGGCGCATGGTAAGGAGCAGTGACCTTGCTTCCCCAGCGTTGACGGTCAACACACCATCTTAAGGTAACGAGGTTGGGAGCTACCAACTGGTTTATGATGAATTAGTGGAAAAAGAGTAGATATTGTAAATTTCAGAATTTAAAAGGCCTCAGTCCAGAACTTTTGATTACATAACTATGTTAAATTATTGTGAAAAAGGGCTATCAAGAAAGGCTGAATATGAGTTTTTTGTAATATTGAACTTGAGTGTTTATTGTAGGCAAAGGTTTCAATGGAAGGCTAACTCTGTTATCGAGAGGGAATGAGCTATTGCTATGGATACAGTTTTTCTTTCGGAAGTAGGGAGTGTCCATGCGTTATAGTGATCATGTTTATGTATCATTTATGTTTTTATTGATATAAAATTGAACCAATATGACTTTCTATCTATGGCATTGTCTTTACCTCAATTGATGAAACTCTGTGTGTTGTCTTTACCTCAATTAAAGGGCACGAACCTACGTTTTTAGATTATGATTAATTTATTCAAAATTAATAGGGACTTTGTTTTCACAACTATGATCGCGTTTGAAGGTGAAGCTTAACTGACTAGAACACCCTTGATAATTTAGTCCCATCACAAATGGCTTTCCCAACGCGGGGCTTGAGTTACTACAGCACCCCCAAATTAAAACAACATATATATATATATATATATATATATATATATATATATATATATATATATATATATATATATATATATATATTGCTCCTCACTTATTTAAGATTATTAGATAGATTTGTATTATTATTTTCTGTACAAATGTTATTGCTTGTAATTCTCACTTCTGAAGAATGTAAATTTTAAGAATTATGTCTTTTATGAAGTTAAATGAAATCAATTACACTCCATTAATATTACTAGTGAAAAGTATGTTTTCTAATTTGCATTGACGAGGAATTTTATGGCAGTCGTAAGTCACCGGATGCATTTTGTGACATTCCATTTCATAGTAGCGGACTACCCAATGTCCCCGTGTAGTGAGAACAATACTATTAGAGTTCCTAACCTTGCTCTGGACGTTAGCCAATAAACGTGACTGATGGCTAGCAGCAAACAATCAGTCGTAGTCATTAGTCAAGGAAAATATTTTTAAATTTACGATTGCTCTCAACATCGTCGAAAAGTAAGCTTTCTGATTACTGAACTTACAAACTGAACGATTTTGCAAGTCAACTTATACACTGACTATTGACTGAAACTGTTGTTTCTACTATTATCTATTTTTTTAATCTTTTACTATTTCTATTATTTTAATGGTGTTTCCGTAGTTTAAACCAAACAAAACACAACAAACTAATATGCAATTTCTTATAAAATGATGCAGCAAAACAATATTGGAATATATATATAGCGCAGAACGAGCTACAGAATATACTCAATTACTCAGGCCCACAAAAAATAAATAAAATCATCTTAACAAAAGAATAGACTTATGTATCCTTATATATTTTGACGCGCTAAATCCGAATATGAATTCAGAATTGCTCCATCACCCCCCACTTTTTCAAATAGGAAAAGAAAAATTTAGAGGAAAATTGAGGGTGATGGAGCTATTCTTGCCCCGGATTCCGATTTAGCGCGTCAAAATACTTCAGGATGCATAGGTCTAGTCTTTGGTTAAGACCAATTTTTATAGTTTGTGTTCCTGTGTTTTTATTGTTTGTGTTCCTGTTTGTGGAGTATGTTAAAATGTTAAGTCCTCCTCTGCCTTAGAGCCCTTGATCGGAATTGATTGGATAGTTCCTTGCTTGCTTCCGGATAGTAAATTGGTTTATTATCTTTCACGTGGTCATAGGTAGTTTGTAACTGCTGTTTTTTACAATAAAGTTTATTTATAACGCATAGGACGTCTCGTTTCCTATTTTCCCAATGTTTGGTATTATATCGGTTCTTTTCCATGCTATTACACGTAGCCTTGTTTGTTTTCGTATACGTTTCTAATCTATGGCTCGTTACTTACAACGATCACGCTTTATTTCTAACAGTACCATGGAAAACAACGCTCAGCTGATCGTGCGTTTGTCATAAACTTTCCCTCTATCAACAAAAAGGGATCTTATGACCTTGACGTTGACGAGCCTTAAAGTTCCACAAAAAAATCTGTCAACATACATTACAATACTAATAACTCCGCATTTCCTAGTGCGTCAGCCACAAGCGTGATCACGATGCAGTGTTGCAATGTAGTAGCAATGACGTCACTGTTCACTGAAACACGTCTCGAATCGAGGTGTAATTTGGTATGATTTGCGTGAGAATCTGATAAAAGTGAACATTACTGACGCAGGATATCCATAAGACGCAGGCTCCCACGAGAGGGGTAAAGAGGCTCAAAACACAACCCCCTTCCAGCGACAATTTAAGAATTCTAAGCGAAGAAAAATTATATTAGTTGATTAATTGTATTTAAATTAATCAATTAATAGTTAGAAATCTTGAATAGTTTGATTTCTGATCAACAGAGTTGTGAAATACAAATTTTTAGAACTTATTCGAGATTTGGGGAATGGATCTTGTTTCGATTCAGTTTTCGATTGAATGACGATTATGGTAGAGTCGGTACAGACACGAACTGTGAGTTTTTATTTCATTTTTTAATGGAATGGGAGCAAAGTGATGGAAATGTTTTCAGGTTCTTGTCGTTTACGCTCACGACATGGTATGATTTTTTTGCTAGATTTAACGGACTAATTTATTTAACTTATTTAGATTTGTATATAAATGTTATGAAATGAAATATTGAAAGACTAACTTCTAAAATTTTCAATATTCAAACTGTAATAAGAGAAAATAGATAAAAAGTTGCCCTGAGTGACTTATTCATTTACGCAGAGAGACAAGTGTTAAAGATATGGACATAAAATACGACGGGTTGTTATTAATTGAGTTACCACTGAATCCTGATAATTGAGAGGTGAAAGGTTGTAATGGTATTGAATATCATTCTCAGTACTTTTCATTTCGAACAGGATTTTTCTCGAAACATTAGATTTTCAACGATGCTGAGAATGCTTATGAATATTTATTTTAAGTGTCAAAAATTGTTGGTTTGTAACATCATATTATTAAGTTTTAACTGTAGGAAATGCATCAAAATCTTTGTAAAACAATAAAAAATCAGTCCGCTACTATACCTTTCTTATTTATCATACGACGAAAAATAAAATGAACTTTATTTTGGAGGGTCTTCTGATGTATATTCTACTCAAGCACAAACAATTTCTTACTATAACAGTTGTAGTTAAAAAACGTCGGAGATAGCCCCAGCTATCATTTATACATTTTCTCCTTGCATTCTGTCATAAACTTGTTTATGTGAGAATATAATCTAAGCGAACAAGTGTGAGAGACATGCTATATCTTCCTAAATTTCATATTCCCATCCACTTTTTCTCATGGTACTGGAATGACGCTATCTCGTCTTTCAGTTGCCAAAGTCTCTCGAGGGCGAATACAGCACTAATCTACAATTTCGTGTAATGGACCCATTAGAGCATTGAATTTGATGACTCAAGAAACTCGAAATTTTCTTTGAGTAAACCCACGAGGTCAAATAGTATTTACAGCATTTATATTATTCGATAGCATTAATTACAAGTTTCATATTCAAAGCCGATTTACGCAGGGCATCTTGATGTACAGTGTAATATAGAAAGACATTAATCGCAAAGTGTTTTGATGAAATATCCCAACGAATCCCGATTTTTTCCCTATCATACTTTGTACTCCATCGGTCGTTCCGGAATCTTGTATGATATTTTATTTGTATGTGAAATATATCGTATCTTACTGTCGTTCCATCGATACTCTCCCCGGCAGACTGATTTCAAACAATAGTGCCATTATCGTCTACGTCTGAGATGGTCCCCGTTGTGCTGAATACTGCATAATTGCGTATAATTTTTAATCGATGGAAAAGTTGTTTTAAGAAAATTTCGAAGACAACGCGTTTTAAAACAGATGCAAACACAGTTGCATATCACTTGAGAATAATACCGTAGCCAAAGAACACAGTTTGTGGATTGGAAGAGCATGTTGTGGAGCTATACGAAGATAGCCGAGCCTATCAGCAGCGCGGTTCTTCGTGTCACGGTCCATTACAGGACTTACCACGGGAAATAATCTGTGCTTTTTTAAAAGTAATCTATGCTACAGGTATTCATGTAAGTGATTGGTATGCCCGAGTGGTGGGCAACAGTGAGAGCCTGTTCAGGCGGTTTTCGAAAGTCACACGAGTGCATAAAAGCACTCATCGATATAGCCCACATGCGTGACAGCCCACTCGTGCGTTTTATGAAGTGATACGACGTGTTTTACATGACACAGCAGCAAAACTGACGCGACAGTGCATAAATTGACCCGTTTGATCTCTTTACTTGGTTATAAGCGCGAGTCTTTGCCGCATCTTCACGCACGACACGAATCGAATGCACGAAAAGGATTCTTACACTGCCTGGTTCTAGTTTCTCATGACATCTCTTATAAATAATACCAGGTTAACTGTAATTAGTGGTTTCATCTATAGTAATGGAGTACAATTTATAATGAGTCCAAATGTGATGTCTGATGGTTTATGGTTTCGTGTCTAGAGTTCACAGTACTTTGAGATTACATGTTCGAAAAGAACGTAAATCATCACAGATATGGAGCGTGCAGTCCGGGGCAAACCAGGGATTTTATATCGGGGGGATCACTCAGACATATTATGTGGTAATACATTACATATGTATATATGTGTATATTATATGTGAATATACGTGTATATTATATATGTATATATGTTCAGACATATTATGTGGTAATACATTACATATGTATATATGTGTATATTATATGTGAATATACGTGTATATTATATATGTATATATGTTCAGACATATTATGTGGTAATACATTACATATGTATATATGTGTATATTATATGTGAATATACGTGTATATTATATATGTATATATGTTCAGACATATTATGTGGTAATACATTACATATGTATATATGTGTATATTATATGTGAATATACGTGTATATTATATATGTATATATGTTCAGACATATTATGTGGTAATACATTACATATGTATATATGTGTATATTATATGTGAATATACGTGTATATTATATATGTATATATGTTCAGACATATTATGTGGTAATACATTACATATGTATATATGTGTATATTATATGTGAATATACGTGTATATTATATATGTATATATGTTCAGACATATTATGTGGTAATACATTACATATGTATATATGTGTATATTATATGTGAATATACGTGTATATTATATATGTATATATGTTTGTGTGTTTAAACACACATATATTAGGAGAAATACAAAACGTACAAAATTCTGGCAAAGGCATGGATTTCCCCATGAGATAAGATCCCCCACAAGCACCTGCGTACACTGATTAACAAACTCATCAGCGAGAGCCTTATTACTTTTGGTAATTTTGTATGCTACATACATGTATGTGTTGTTGCTTTCTGAGAACTATTTGTTTAAATTTTTAAACTTGTGAATTGATAATATTTGAGAGTATCTTTTACTTTCAGTTTATCGTATTCAGAAATTGATTCTTAATTGGAAATTTTAGACTAAGAAGTGAAGTGGTGAAAAGATTTGAAGTCTGCGACGATTTTTTTGTGGACGAGGTATAAAGCTAGGTTCCCTCATTACGTACATTTCCGAACCAACTGTCATATGATGTGAACATGAGGACAAGAGTTACTACATCTATTTATTTTATTTCACAACACTATATATGTACATTTATAACAACACGTCATAATTTATTTCCTGTGCATTAGGTTACTTCTATAGTTGATACGAAGTCGTGAAACTTAAATTCAAAATCTTATTTATATTTATTTGATTTTATACTTGTGGTGGGCAGAGCGGGGTACTGGCTGGCCAGCGTGTAGCCCGTAAGCCATGGTTTGCATGGATGTGGCCAATGGGGAACAGGGAAGGGCACTTGCCCCCCCCCCCCTTTTAATACTCCAATGACACAAAAATGAAAGAGAAAAATCCTGAATGTTATTCCAATTTTCCTTGTGTAAATCACACATCTGGTCAACAAATTCACTTGTAAATCTAACATAAATTTTATTAATTCTTAATTTATTTTTGAAAGGAAATTATGAGGTGATATCGCCCCTACAGCACTTTGTCAAATTACCATCTGCAATACATTCTTGTTGACGAAAATCTGGCTAACTTAATGAGTTCTAGAATATTTGATGCGGGTTTGTGTCTCGGTTCATTGCACATTGAAGAGATGAGATGATTTATCTACTTTATTATGTAAAATAAAAATAATAACTCTAATTTGGCGTGTACAAAATTTTGTATTATGCGTGATATTTTATCTGAGAATGGTGCAATTATTGAAATTTTAAATCGTTTATTCCTCGTAAGAAACGTGAAATTTACTTCCCCTATTCATTAAGAAAGTTTTGCTTCCCACCCCACCTGTCCCAAAACCTGACTACACTTCTGATAGTCTGTCCATCACTGATCTAGACCAGTTAAAGTACTGTACCAGTATACCAAGGACTGGAAATAAAGTCTGTACCAATATCACTTTCTTTATACTGTAAGTGCATTTTTCTGAATGGACAATACTCACCAATTAGAATTAGAATTAAGAAAATTTAGATATTAAATACTTCCTTACTTCAGTACCCGCAACTTCTTACCAAATAACTTCATTTATTTTGTGGTGAGAGGATGGGGAAGGTGATCTCGTAAGATCATAAAATCTTTTATTATTTTTATGTGTGTTGTCCGCTTACCTCAATGCTTTTTCCCTGCTAATACACTTATAAAAAGATTCCTTCTTGTAATATAACAGTTTTAATAACATTTAAATGAGTGCATTTAAAAGCTCTTTGGAATTGTACGAGTATAAGTTATTGTCGTATTAGTTCCTACTCATAGTTTCTTCCTGGTCTCTGGATATTTGTGTAATTAATTTTGGTTTATGATGACGAAATGTATTCAAACCCATCATTTTGTTCTGCTTATTTTATTGAGTCTTCGTTCAAATTAATAAAGTCACTGAAATATCCAGAGAAGAATTCGAAAGCAGAGCTTTGGTAACGTAAAATAATAAAGTTTTGAGGATATTAGCGTACTATTCGATTACAGGAACAATAGGTTTTACGAATTCCAAGACATCAAGTAATTGTTTCCTGTCCTAATGAATTTTAATGTTTCGATCATAGAAAGCCACGTAATGTTGTTTCACGCCTCATCATTCACTGAATGCTATGTAAAATACCAGTTCTAATTTCATCCTTGAATATGCTGTTGGGTGCATCAGTCGGTTCTTTGAGTTACAGTGTGTGAAAGAAGTTCGCTGCATCTTATTTTTTTGGTATTTTTAACTTAAATGTAGGTTTATCGAAAAGAAAGAAATTTAAATGCAATCGCATACTCATTACTTTAAACATGCAATCGTTCCTCGAATGTTTTTTGACCAACTTAAAAATATTAGGTTTAAAATATCCCTTAACACTTTAATATTTTTTCATATTCTAGTTTATTTTATAATACAGAAACGTACTGACATATAATTTGGTTTTGTCGGTAATGTGCACAAAATATAAGCAATTATTGATACATCAGAACTGAAATCATAGGGAATCTCTTAAGATTTCTACTCACTCGTTAATTTTGGGGGGAGGTTAAAAAGGTTGATATTATCTCATATTTTTAAAATTTTTATGAATATAATTAAAATAATTTCTTCAAGTATGGCAAAATAGAATATCCTATGCTTGTTAGTAAAAATACTTTTTCTAATAATATTCAAACAATACTGAGAAAATTAGGATAGAAGGCTAGGTCCAAGATTTCTTTTTAATGGGATTTTAGGGCTCGCCAACGCCAAGGTCATTAGAGCCCTTACCTAGGTGCAAGATCGAATATATCACGTTTCATAATAGAAATAAAAGAAATCTAGGAAAGAACTGATGAACACAAACTACATCTATTGAATGGTATCTTACATTGTTCCAAGTCCTGGGCTTATAGGGGAGGAGGGTTATTGCTTCATCTAACTGGTAATGATCACGTAAATATTTCACAATATTCACTCTATGTCATAATATGAAATATGCTTCTGATTATTTTGTTGTGAGGGGTTCGTTGTTTTATTAAAAAAACACGCATTTGATGAAAAAGACTGTATCAAGCTCTTTAGTAGCTGGGTCATTCCAGCCATTATCGGTATAAAATTTTCCCGACCCATTCATATTTTGATAATAATTTTTCTGGGAGCTTATAATGTTGTAAAATGTATGGAAAAATATTTATTAGGTTTTTATTAAGCTGCTTTTGTTTAAATTACTATAGAGTCGATTTTTCCTCGGCGTACAGAGCACCAGCGCCACGAGGTAAAAAATCGTGAAAATTTCGGTAAAACCCCCCTTGGAAATTGAAACCCTCTTAATTTACATATAGCGGACATTTTATTTTTTTAAAACAGTAACCTAGAGACGCTAAAAAAGGCAACATAGTCTAAAATTTCAATAAATAATTTCTGAAATACTTCATCTCAGAATTTAACGAAATTTTCGTGACTTAAATTAATACTAGTAAACTCTAATTCCACCAATTTGTGTCCTGGGAAATTCACAACTTTCAAAGTTATAGTAATTTAAAATCAAAATGTGGATTTTCACGTATTTTGAAGAAAAATTTAAATTACCTACTATTTTGATTCCAGTCCAGACATTTACTTAATCATGTATGGAAGCCTGTTGCCATGTAAGGCGAAGTGGTATGGAAAATAAATGAAAAACTTACAATCGCATTGTTTTTCTCAGAGTTTATGAAAGGAATATGAAATTAATAAAATCTTTTAAAATATTCAGTTACGCGTCGTGAAATGTTAAATAAAACCAAACCTCCAGATCGTGTCCAGAATATCGTATTTCAGTTGTTGGTGTTACGAAGAAGAAATATTTTATATCCTGTTATCACAACAAAACAGATAGCCATAGTTATATATTGATTTAGAACTGTATTTCAGGATACTTCAGGTGTCCCTTTTAATGAGCGTTATGGCAATTATGAAAAAAATATTAGTTTACATTTATAACTATTTTCGCCTTGCTCAGAAGTTTCCTCAAAGAACTGTTATGTTGTATTAATTGTAAAGTAGAACTATTATTGTTCGATAACTCATAAGCATCTTGATATGTTGATACTTCCAAATAAAGATCGACAAAAAAATACTTCATAGAATTAACCGTGGACACAACCTCAAATTTATGGTATTAAGTTTGTTAAAACACGCAAAGTGCAATAAACATGTTATAAACTACATTCTGATTACGTTACACAGAAAACAATGCAATCATTTATGTGTTATTCTCTTTTGACTTGAGTGATGGGCGAAGGGAAATAGCTTGAGTCCATGAAAAAGAAATTAAAACAACTCTCAAATAATTGGAATGATTCAGTCATTCAGGAAAAATCTATAACAAACAAAGTTCTTATCTTAAAGAATCATAAGGAATGAAACCAAAACTTTTAATGTCAGTACGGAAAATAAATAATTTAAGTTCTTACAAAAAAATACAAACAAGCAAACAAACAAAAAAAGGTTGCCAGTAATGAATTTGAAGCTTTTTAGATCGACGCGTAACTTCTTAATTTTTCTGTAATTATATACATTTATTGTCAAAAATACAGTACAAAACTGCGTATGACCACGTGGAGAACAACAAACTAATTTCTTCTCCGGAAGAAAGCAAGGGACCATCCCATCAATTCCGATCAAGGGCCCTAAGGCAGAGACAGATTGAAAAATTTCAGCAAAAATTCCTAGACAAGACAAAAACTTAGCTACGAGTTATAATACTAATACAATGTCAATATATTTGTAATTTAACACAAAAAATTTACAAGTACGAATTATTATCGAACTATAGATTATTCTGAGTATAGTATTTAAAAACCATACGAATTGAAATGACACTAAATTCACGATTTTTTGTTTCAAAAAACGCACCCCTAGACAAAAGCCTAGAGAACTTGTATAAGAAATCCGCCACTACCCGAAGGATGACCCGGGCCAGGATGGGACTACAGAATTAATGTACACAACCGTGCCAAAATTGAGTACACGTAAAACTAAATCAATATGAATCATAAGACACACCACAATCATGCAAGAAAAAAATTTTGAAATCGTTGTAAGTTATTTTTCATGACCACTTCCATAACCAGTATGAAAAGAAGAGATAACAAACATCCCTGCCTTACTCCAGACACTGTCTGAAATGGTTCCGAAAGGACACTGTTGTGAAGAACTTGACGGATAAAATGTAGATAGCACGCTTTTATGAGGTTAATGTTTTTAATTGGCACTCCTCTCGTCTCTAAGATTCTCCAGATTCCCTCTCGTTTAACTGAGTCATATGCCTTTTCAAAATATATAAAAAAAACGTAAAGTGGAGACCTCCATTCCAGGTACTGTTCAACAATAATTCGCAGTGAGCGTATCTGACTTTTACACGATCTATTGGCTCTAAATCCAGTTTGTTCTTTGCGGATATTCTTATCTATAGCTGCTGACATGCGATGGAATATTATTCTACTAAAGATCTTACTACAAACACAAAATAAATTGATTCCTCTTCAATTATCGCATTCACTTAAATGTTCTTTCTCAGGGATTTGAATGATTATACCCTCCAACCATTCATCAGGTAATCTCTCCTCTCCCCATATATCTTGAAATAATGGATATAACATATTCATTGTAGAGGAAATGTCGGCCTTCAATATTTCTGCAGGGATCCCATCTTTCCCTGCCGCCTTTCCTTTCTACAGTTATTTTATGGCACCTCTAATCTCCCTTTTATTGGGTGCTTGTACATCTATGTTCAGAGATTGAAAATTATCCACCTCCTCCGACCATTCCTCAGTTGTTTGGGTGTTACTTCGGTTTAGCACTTCCATAAATAATTATCTCCACCTTCGCAGCTGATCTTTTGTTGAGTATATTCCTTTTCCGGCCATATCCTTCACTGGGTGATTCTGGTTTCTTGTGCCTCCACTCAGCTTTCTAGCTATGGTTCTTTCAGATTCCCTATATTAGTTGCTGTTTCTGTTTTTCTTACCATATCCTCCATATAACTTCTATGATTTCTTCTACAAGATTTTTAAATCTCCTTATGAAGCCAGTTATAGAAATATATTAAATTAGCAGAATTCTCTGAACTATCATTGGAATTTATCTTCTTTTTAATCATTTTTTTGTTTTCTATCAGGTCTCATGTATATTCTGAAACCCAATTTTTTGTTCCTTCTTATGATATCCCAATACGTTTTTGCTAACCTCGAAAAATGTCTTTTTTATTTGCCTCCATTTTCTATCTATATTCTGAATTTGTTCTTCACTTTTCATCACGCAGTTTCGTTCGTATTCCGCCTTTTTGGTTCTCAAACGTGTTATAAATTCTCTCTTTATCTCTAGTTTGGATAAATACTGCACCCTGAATTTTCTTCACCTTTTTATTCCTCGTTTGATTTTCATTACTTGTACACGGAAGGAATAAATGGTGGTCCGATCCCACATCAACACCCCTTTTTTGCGTATGTCTAACAAACATTTGCTAAATTTGGAGCTAGTACAAATGTGGTCTATCTGGCTAACAGTTTTCCCATCAGGCGAGACACACGTTATCTTATGATGATCCCTATACGGAAATAATGAGCCACCTATCTTCATATTATTATTAGCGCAATGTTCTATAAGCATTTCACCATTTTCATTTCTTTCTCTTAGTGTGTGCTGTTCCATAACATGTTCCAAATCATCATTTTGGGTTCCTATCCTGGCATTAAAATCTCCCATTAATACCATGATGTCATCTTCTCGTATACTCCTACAGGTTCTATCCAACATTCTGTAAAATTTTATCTTATCCTCCTCCTCAGCATTCTCAGTAGGAGCATGGCATTCAATTACTGATATTCTTCTGTACTTAGAGTTAAAGCGGGCTACTATAATGCGCTCAGAGATAGATTCCTATTCCAGCATCGCTTCAGAAAATCTTTTGCTCATGACGATTCCGACACCTGCAACGTGATCCTCCGCATTAGGCATTCCAGAGAAGAGAAAACTAATTCCATCTCCTAACTTGATATGACCACATTCATTCCATCTCACTTCACTTAATCCTTAAACATCCATTCTGTAATTTTTCATCTCTCTAACCACTTGTACTAACCTTCCCTTCTGAAACAGACTTCTCACATTCCATTGTCCAAAGAGAGTCCATTGTTTTGTGCATTTTTTCGTTATCAGATAGATCAGCTGGTTATTTCTTGTTGATTTTCTCTGAATATTTGAAGATCTCGAGGTTATTAGCCCATAGTCCTCAAAGTCTGCTAGTAGGGCTGCTACTTCAGGCTGCAGACCGCCTAGGCTTCTTAGACCTCAGAGTATACATTTCCTCTACCCAGGTGCTAGGGTTATCCCGCCCATACTCGGACACCAGAACCTCGCTAGTGCTAACAGGACCCCCACCTGAAGGTGAGAATGACATTTGGGGAGCAGAGGTTATATTAGCTCTCTAGATGCGTCACATCACTCCCCCATGTATGAGGTCATGAAAAACACCATCCGCAACTGTACAAAAGGAATAGTGTGGAAATTAAATGATAGATTAGAGGACTTAGACTAGGCTAATGACATGTGTCTCCTTTCACACTCCTGGTAACATATGCAAGAGAAAGCTGAAGCCCTAGAGATCTAGTCCGCAAGATAAATACGAGAAACACAAAAGAGCTCCGTTTCCCAGCTAGAAATCAAACATCTATATTATTGGGAGGTGGAACAATAGAAAGTGTTGAATATTTTACCTATCTTGGTAGCTGTATCTGCTCCAAAGATGGTGGCACAACTCTAGACGTTTGCACAAGTTCAAAAAGCCAGAGGTGCCTTTTCCAGGCTAAGAAATGTCTGGCAAGCAACAAACATTAGCATTAACACAAAAATCAAAATGTTCAATGCATGTATTAAGAGTGTCCTTTTATATGGATGTGAAAAGTGGATGGTCTCGGTGGAAATCATAAAGAAACTACAGACATTTATTAATAGATGCTTAAGGTTCATATTGAAAATCTGGTGGCCCAACTCAATCAGCAATGAAGAAGTGTGGACAACAAAACAAATGGATTTGAACATCGAAATCAAATGAAGGAAATTCAACTGGATTGGACATACCCTGAGAAAAGGACCGGATTAAATTCCTCCCAATGCTTTGGAATGGAACCCGCAAGGATCCAGACCACGTGGAAGACCACGCAACACATGGAGAAGATCAGTTGAAACATAATATGAAAAACTTAAATTAATGAAAGATGATGCAAGCAACAGAATTCCCTGGAAAACAATTGTTGACTCCCTATGTTCCTCTTAGAAATAATGGAACGTGTTATTATTATTATGTTATTTAAATAGTACTACTGCAATGGCATGATAAAGTACATGACGGATTTAAAATCAATAAATTCTTTTACAATGTAGAAGCACTGGTGCAGGAGATAGTATTTAACCGCGGAATTGAAGATATTCAATTTCATAATATTTTTTATATACTTGGACAGGGAATGACATAAAACGATTCCCGAATGATATGGTCCTTTTTGGCAAAGAGTGGTTGATACTTTAGGACGATAAATATTATTACTATTGCGAGTATTGTGTTCGTGAACGAGACTGTTTCGTATGAAGCAAGGGTGGCACTTCAGTAATTCGCTCTTAACCAACAAGACCGCTTCATAAATATAAATGTAGGGAAGTGTTAAGATATTTAATTCCCTGAATAAAGATTTACAAGAGTTTCGGGGGTGAGATTTACAAATTATCCGAACTATCCTCTTCTGAATTCTGAAAGTTTGAATTCTCTGACCGTAATTGCCCCAGAAGGTAATGCCGTAACGTAAATGGGAGTACACGTTTGCAAAATATCAGGAACGGGAAATATGTGGACTAACTATGTAAACTAAGATTCCGAATGCGTAACACAATTTGCTTAATTGGGAATTAAGATTGTCAACGTGACAATTCCATTTGAGGTTATCTTGAATATGGAGACCTAAGAATTTTGTATTCGTAACTGTTTTAATTGTGTTCCGTTTAAAGAAAGACAAACCTGGGGTAAAGATTTTGTGATACTATTGTGAAATGACATAGACATTGTTTTGTCAGTGTTTACATTGAGACGATTTGCATGGAACCAAACAGAAAGGTTAGACAAACCTTTTTGATCATTGGCGCGTTTACATAGTAAATTAGTGTCATCAGCAAAAAGAACCATTTTGCAATGTGATGTGGATGATGACATGTCGTTTACATACAATAAAACGAGTATAGGGACAAGAATTGATCCTTGGGTACTCCGCAAGTAAGTGCCTTTGTTTATGAAAGTCAACGCTGAAGTATTTTATTTTTAGTATAGGATATTTCGACTTGTTGATATCAATCTTTTAAATAAGAAGTTAGTCGTTGTTGTGGAAGTCCACGAATGCCTATGGAATGCAATTTGGAAAGGAGAATTTCATGATCGATGACATCTAATGCTTTGGATAAGTCAAGAATAACACCCTGAGGATTTTCTTAATGGTCAAGAGATGTGGTAACATCGTTTAAGAAAGAAAATATGGCGCTTATAGTGGAAAAGGATTTCCGAAAACCGTGATCGTCAAGAAAAATTTTTTTTATGAAAATCTAGAAGACGCTTATAGAACAATTTTTCTAGGATTTTTGAGAAAGTGGGTAGTAGAGATATTTATATATTATTTCCAACATTAATTTTATTTCCTTTCTTGTGTAAAAGTTTCACTTTAGCTCTCTTAAATATGTTAGGAAACACCCCTTACAATAAAGAACTATTAATAATATTTACGAGTGGATTTAATATAACGTTGGACAAAAATTTAACACTAAACTCGGGTATGTAGTGGAGAAGATAAAATATCATTTCGAATGTAGATACATGTACCTTCGTGGGGATTTTTTCCTTGAAAATTTGCCGAAAATAAGAACTTGCTAAATAATAATTAGAGATACCAGTGTCATTGATGTTGTTAGTTGAAAGCCAATGTTATGTGAGGCATAGCAAATAGAATGGATTTTCGTGTCCCAGTATTTCAATGTCTGTCAATTTGTTTGAAAGGGATTGATTCTTATAATGAAATATAATTATTTTATTTTCCCAAAGAGTTTGTGATTCTTGAGAAATGGATTCGAAGTTAGATTGTAGAGGGTAATTTGAATTTGGAACAGCTTCTAGTCCCGGATCAACCCCGCACACTTCACCAGAACGCGATTGTCACCTTCGAGTACCACATCGTCCTCTTGAGTGCAAGTTGTAACTGTGTATGGGAGCAGGAGGAGTCGTGGATGTAGGAATGGAAGAGGACGTGGGTGACGGGGAAGCAATCCACGCAGGTAGGTGAAAGAACGGGGACAGGAGAAGAAATGGGTGTGGAGATAGGAGGAGGTGATGATGAGGAAGGAACATAAGGAGGGGGTGGTGATGAGGTAGGAGCAGGATGAGGTGTAGGAGTGGGTAAAGAAGCAGCTTGGTGATGTGTGGTCAGATGTGAAGCTAGGAGAGAACCGAAGTGATGTTTCCCAGACGGTCTCAAATGTAAACCTTGCGGGGTAAAGTCCTTGGCAGTCAGGTGTATTTGCAAATAAAAAATGTGATTTTTGTGTCTGCCAGGTGACGTTTTAGGGAGATGTTTGCCAGATTAATTTTGTGGTTTATTTGTAGATCGTTGAAACGTGGAGGCAGACTAGAGAGTACTATGTTTTTGTGCTGAGAGATCGTTTTTAGTTTTTGTACATGTTCAGTAGCGTTGAAATGTCCTCCCAAGTTAATATCGTTCTGCCCTCCTATGATGATTACTGTCTGTCTTAGTGTCTTAGTGTAGGTATCCAGTTCTGGGATATCTTCAGCCAAACGAGCGTTTGGCTTAAAGAAACCGGAGACTGAGAACTGGTTGGGACGCAATCCACGCAAAACGAAGGACATGCGAGGAATGTGCGAATCAGCTAATATAGACACGTTTGATTTCTGCGTGGAAGTGTTGGCTTCACCTCTAGGTAGCACTACTTTACGTGGATTTGGGCGACTGTGCTTATCGGTGCGTGGTTTGTGAACAGGTTTATGTATTGGAAGGGAAGGGGTGGTGCATGTGTCGTTGGTCTAACCGGGCGATAGCATTTGGAAGGACGGTGAGAATTCCTGACTAGTCCAACCCCCGATCGTGTTCTATTTGACCTCTTCCAGCGTACTGATCCGTGTGTCAAAATAATGTATCAAGTCATTGTACGCCTTGTGAAGATCGGCTTTGAATGCGTTGAGAAATGCGATTGTGTCCATTGTTGTGCGTTGGTTAGCAATTTAACGACAAAAGCAAATGCAAATACACGAAAACTGACAACAGTCACTGAATGTGGGATATTAGTATAATAATAAATTTATTACTAGGGAATGAGTTATTTTGTTGGCGGAGAGATGTTATTGCTTCGCAAGTCTCGATATGGAGACTAGTTTCGCAACTAGGTTTCTCCTCCGAAAATAAATAGTCAGGTTATGTTGGACACAGGACAAGGTTTATTTTGCAGTTGGAGTATAAACAAATGATAGAAACTAAAGCATCAGGGTGACAACAACAGGCGCATAAAAGTAATGTTAACAGTTTTCTTTATACAACTCACGACTTTGAATAACTTTGTTGTTGGTAAGAGAGCTTCCGTCGTCTGCCGCAAAGTGGCGTTGCGTTTCTTGGTCGACGGGAGTCTTCACAATTTGGCCGCGTGGGGGCGCTTGAGTACGAGGTTCTGAAATCGTCCGTGTAGTGGCGCTGCGTGGTGCTTGCCGCAAGAGGGCGCTGCGTGGTGTCTGAAGATAGCTTCGTCGCAGGTCGGGGATTGCGCAGAGCTGGATCTTTTGATATTGAGGTTAGGATCGGAGACGATGCTTCCTCATCAAGAGAGTCCGTCGAACTTTATTTCTGGCCGCCGCTGTTTCTATAATCTAACCTTAGGGTAGATGTTCTTCTTTCAAACATCCTCGACGCGTCAGTGACGTAACACAGCGTCGATGTTCGTCTATTCAAGCTTTCTCGAAACTTCCTAATAAACACGCGACGTATGCTTGATCATACATACGACGAGTGCGTCTCATGGAATCTCCTAATGTTTATAAATTGCATCGTATGTAGAGATTCTCTTGCGGATGGTGTCTATTATTCTGGCCTTGGATCTTGAGCCTCTGAGTCTTTCGTTTTGACGTCGGCATAAACAACATGGCGTGTAATGCCTCGGCGTAAAAACATGCATATCTACGTATTAATGCATGGGGGAGTTTCATCGTATATGTAGCAAGGTACGTCTACAAGTTATTAAATAAATAAATAAATAAATAAACCGACGACTAAAATGACTGAAATGATTATTTAAGACGACATTAGGAGGTTATTTAATTCGACAATAACTACTATATTTTATGTTAAATTATTTAGGACAACTGGAGGTTAATTAATTCGACAATAGCTACTTTATATTGTGTTAAAATGTAAATAAATACGATAAAATTAAGCAAAACTAATTGTAAAATGATGTAATAATTCTATGGAATTAAGACGACGAAAACGTGGGTTCAACAATGGGGCAGGGTTTCTTTGAAAGTTTAATTATTATGTCATAGAATATGCATGAGAAAATCTAAATGCACCCTAATGTTTACTTCTGATGCACCAAGAAAGTAAATTAATGATTCCCTTTGTACTTCCGTTAACTTTGTCACACCTTTGAGAAGCACTTGAATGAAAACAAGACGAAGTATGTTAGGTCCTTAGGAAACCTTTTTTAATGTTTTTCTATTTACACACACAAAACAAAAATTTTTACACTACAATAAAGGTAGGTACTAAATGCAACGACTTAATCACAAAAACTCGAGAAAAATAAAATAATTAGGAAGATGAAACTGAAAAATATGGAGAGCTCATTCACAACCGTAGCTAACGCCAGGAGCAGGCTTTATTAGAGACCAAGCATCAATTAAGACCTGTAATTCTATTTGTGAAATATGTAATTCTACTGAAAATTGGTTTTTACTGTAACCTACCTACGTTATGATATCTTCAAAGAATATGACCAAATACAATGATTTTATGAAATGAGTTGCTGTTAACTCTTTTCTTGGATTTCTTTGCTATCGCAAAATACCTAAGCTATTTATGCCCATATTGTGTGTTGTCCATTTTTAATGGACTTTAAATGGCGCTTTTTAATGGACATAAAAGGGGAATTAAAGAATGCTTGAACTTTGATAACAATATTGAATATTTTCTTTTGAACACCATTCTTTTAAACATCTAAAACGCGTAATTTCAAATTCGCTTCATCCGACGTATAGACTTTCCAAAAAAGTACTTGCATTCATTCACGAATTAAGCTAAATTTTCGGTTGAGAGTAATAAAAAAAGTTGGTAACATGCATGACACAAATTACTGTTTTTCAACACGTCAAATTACCCTGAAATATAAGAAATAGGCCAAAATATTTTATATCACAAAAATGGTAAATATTACCTGTACTATCGAAAATGTGGTGGTACAAAATTTAGCAAATCGCCTTAGATTTGACCATCATTGTATCAATTTTCAGGAGAAAGACCCATAAGGAAGGAAATACATTTTCGTAAACATCAGTAAATAATATCTAAACGGATTTTAACTAAGTATCTCTGTAATTAATATTATTTTTTATTAAACGCCTTGTCAAAGAGTGAAAAATATAGTAAATTACCTCGGTCTTAGTATTATCCTAGTACATTAGCTTCTGCAATCAAGATTTTGTTATATTTGTTTAATTATGCCCTTGTAAAATGTTCAATGAGCAGAATTCAGCTAACGAAGACATCGTCCAGAGATGTGCTGCATTGGTCGCGTCACTGCTGGCACGCGCACAGGCCACCTATAAAAGAGGCGGAGCGAACCGCCTACTGTTTGCGTATGCGTAGCGGGCTTATTTTCGCCTATTGTCCTCAGCTTCTTCGCGCGCTAAACTCGGAATTTCATTAATGGCTGACCCCAAAGACCACGTGAAGACTTGGCGGCGCTTGGGAGTTTCGTGATCAGAGTTCGAGGAGCCAATAGTTTCACTTTCTTACATCACGACGCTAGGTCTGTAATACCGCTGGTGCTTCACGTACACCGAGAAGTTATTAACTAACAAAATTACATTGAATGGTCAACGTAGAATAGGAAGAGCTCGCACTACGTGGAGAAGAACTATGTTACAAGAAAATGAGGGACGCAGCAGGAATGATTTACGTTTCATTGCTAGGGAAAGAAAAAAATGGAAAAGACTTGTAGACATTGTCCCTAGCCAGGAACAATGGATATTATTATTATTATTATTATTATTATTATTATTAAAATTATAACTGTAGATTATTGAGGAAAGATAGTTCAAAATTATGTACTTGCAGTTTCCAAAAATCTATTTTTTTACTCAAAGTTGATATACCTAACACTATCTTTCAATTGGCGGTACTCAATTCCTCCATCTCTGGTACACCTGACCGTTTGTTTTATGTTTATGGATGCAAAACTTCGCTACATAGATATATTTCAAATGAAATTCACATTGTATTATTCTTATCAAGCGATCCGCACAGGCAACACGCGGGAGTTTTTTTACCTTACAGTCTCTTTTTTAGTATTTAAGGGAGACAAAAATAGCTTGCATTTTAAGGTCATTAATATATTTCAATTGTAGTGATGGCGCGAGTTCCGAGACAACTGAAATTGTGCTTAAAGAGTGAGAAAAACGTTTTTCTTTTCAACATCAGATGAAGAAAGTAATTTTCCACTAATTTTGAAAGTGATTTTCCTCAAACATAAAATAAAATAACCAATATCGGATTATTAATTAATTTAAAAAATCTCTCTCGTGACATGCAATCATGGCGGAATGGATATGACAGGTGATAACTCCGATTTAAAAAAAAACGTTAATAAATTTATGCACAGATGTTTTATTTTTCATTTATTTGATCATCGGTCGCGTATAACCATCGCGGACAACAAAGTCATTACAGGGTTTCTTTACCATAATTCATTTCTTAATTTCTTTCTTCTCTCTTCATAAGTTTTCTTATTTCCTCTTGCCTATGATGTCCTTGTTCTATCCTGTATATTTCCAATTTTAACACTTCACTTTTATTATATTTTCTTATGGAATCTAAATATATTCATACTGAGTCAAGTTCAAAAGCCAAATCCGTGAACGGTTCATCCGACTCTTCCAGCAACACAAAACCGAAATAGAACAAATTGACCACAGTAAAACTCCTTTTAACTGACTTCTTTATCTAAAGCTATATTCTTGGGCTATTCCTGAGGATTAGTGAGGCAATTGCGTTCACATTATTTTTCAGAATGTTGGTAGTAACACGAATAGCCATTAAAATGTTCCGGGATCAGCGAAGGTAAAGACGTTATGACGCGCTCATAATGAAGATAAACTGAGTACTCAACCACGCGACATATATTTGTCATTGAATGTTTCGCTAGTGTAAAGTTGCAAATCTTGCTTTGAAATATACATAAAAAACCTTGAGAATCGCGATAAATACTTTTAATCGATGAAACCTGTGTTGTGGATGATACAGATTTCCGAAGGTTATTATTTATAAAAAAAAATTTGCTTATTCGAAGTTCAATTTTTTTATTGATTTTACTGAACGATTAGTTCAATCGTAAAATAAAACGTATTTTATTTTCTAGGACAATTTCGAATAAATGTTAATCTTTATTCATCAACATTATTTCTATGATTAAAGTAATATACTATAAGATAATACTCCATTAACCATAAATTGTGTATTAATCTATCAAATTACAATATCCAATATCACTTTATGTTAAAATGGAGGTTTTTAGTGCATGATTTTAGCACTTCAAATTAAATAGAAGGAGTTTTAAATTGTCTGCCACAAGATTTTATGACCAACTTTGTTTCAGCCGTATCAAAAAAAATAGTAACAACATTTGGGTTGTCTAAGAATAATATAAGAAATTATCAATAATCTTATATAAAAGGAATTGATATATTCCTTAGTGGACACACCATTGTATTCTCATGGTAAAATCCCTCAAAAATATTCCTATTTTCTTTATGTGCCTATTTACAGAGAGAGAGAGACATTAAGGGTGGGTGCTATTTCAATAATTTAGATTAAGGACTGTTTCCAATTATTTTGAGGTACCTCTTCCTCGCCATAGATTCAGGTACAGTTTAGTTGGGTGGGCAATGTATGCCCAACACGTTGCGACCAGTGTTTGATCTCTAGTGCTTTCATAGGGCGAATGATGATGAGTGAAAGTGTTTTGGCGGAATGAGAGCAGAGGAAACGAGAGTGTTCCGAGAAAACCTGCCGCGAATCCCGGTTTGTCCACCACCATGTATTCTTCTTGGTTCAGACAGGGTTGGAACCAGCGTCCCCAAGGGTAGAAGGCGAGTACGTTAGGCACTACCCACGGGTCTAGAACCAGGTAACATTCTTATATTCTTTTTTTTTAGGGATAAGATATGATTTTTTTCCTCAGCTTCAATAGGTCTAATTGCTATGGGAAATTTTTCTCGTAACAATTTTCGTAAAATCTTTCACAGGTAGTGCCTAGCAGATTACAAATCATTGTGCTCACTTGACATGAATCATTAATAACATTTAATAAAGACGAATATATAAAACATGCAAATTTACACATAACTATTAATAAGTTTTAACAATTAACTGACCGAAATGTGGTAGGCATACTATATTAAGTAGTGCCTAGTTCAGCCTCCTTTTCATCCCGTGTTATCATCTCGGTGCGACTCACGAATCTTTTTATCAATTTCTTAAAATCTCTCGTTTCTCTACAAACAAAAAACCGAAAATCCTCGGTTCCACTTTTGAAATGTATTTAAAATATTTCTTTGGGAAGTTTTTTTCGTTTTAAATCAGAAGAATTCTTAAAGATGGGCAACTTCAATAAGTGAAGACTAAAACCTATGTGTCGATAATGGGAATCGTTCATAATCTCTACGCACAGATGCAAATACATTATTTCTGTACTAAAGGGCTTTTGAAAGGACATTTCAAAGAAAATATCAGGTTGCAATTTTTTCACGATTTATATTTACTTGAAAATTGTTACGTCATCACAGTAACTCATCTTTATAATAAAGTTAGGCGGGTAAACCCTCGAAAACCATATTTTTAACCCTTATTGCAATTACTATCCTTTTTTATGTTCTTCAGATATCGATACAGAAATCGATAAAGACGTGATGTTCGTGGAGAAATTATTTTTAAAACAACAGAACTGAGTTTATATCATTGAAACAATTATGTGAATTTCAGAACGTGACCACATTGAGTCTATTTTTGCAAGTTGAACAATGCGCCAGCGTTGTGCAGTGACCTGATGGAAGAGACTCAAAAAACCTTGGACGAGGTCATATTCTGGTCAATATGCAAATAATGTGTATTTATAAGAGTATTTCTATATTAGATGATCCCGACACGACTGTAATGTTACAAGATTTACAAGTTCTATAAATATTTATCCATTAAAATAGCACCTGAAGTTATAAAAAAAACTTGCATGACATACACAATGAACGGTATGATAGAACTTAGAATAACGATGCTTATTACTGTGCAGTTTATTATTACAATTCAATAGAACGTCGTTTATCCAGCCCTCGTTAATCCGAACATTTTTATTTTCGAAATACAATTCTTTTTGCTCAAAATTTTGTTCTACAATTCCATAAAATGTTAAATGCGTAGTTTGTTACATTCTTGGCTGAACTCAATATACTTTTCTCAGGACTAAATATGAGGTTGCACAAAATATTAAATTTTATGTACACCGCGTCGGATTGAATTGGGCTGGCCGGTGGAGCATTGGCCCATGGATGATATGGTGTTTGCTTTTCCTGTGTTCACCAACTATGGTCTATTTAATTCAGTGTTTCGAATATATTTTTGTTTCTTCAAACTCGCATGGCAAACATTCTCTTAACGTACGATATTTTTATTTATTATATTATTGTTATTTCCCAATATATGACTTCCCCCTAAAAATCCAGATTATCCGGATTTTTTATAATCAAGATATTTGCCGTTCCGAGTAATTCGGGTAAACGTGGTGTTCGTATTTATTGCAGTTCAGCATCTATCAGATTCATATTTCAGTAAAATTAAGGATACTCATAGTCAACTGTACTATGAGAGCTCTAAGACCGTTTATTTTTGTCTGGCATTCGGTTAGTTGTTAGTGACGTGGCCGAACCCATTTGGAGGCATGCCAGCGACACGCGAACAGGTGGGGGTGTCTGCGTAGACAGCGCGTTAGAAGTCACAGAAGAGGGTTACGTCGCCAGACAGCTATGACGGCATGCACGTCTAAAGCTGTGATAAAATTGTTTTGAGTATTTCTAAGTTCCTTAATTTTGCTATCATTTACGTCGTAAAATTTTTTCTTTAGGTGGGTTCCAAATATTTATTCAATATCAATATTCTTATCCAATTTTGCATATTCTCCCTTTATTCTAGCAAAGTACTCTTCCTCTAGTAAATTCCTAGTACTCCTCCTGTGGTAAACTCGTTTATTATCCTCCACGTGGTCATACGCATATTGTAACTGCTTTTTTGACAATAAAGTTTATTTATTATTTATTTACTCGAACATTACATACTATGTACTTCGTATGCTCACTGACTTGCCTTTTATTCTTTAGATTCGTTACATCTTATGTTTTTATCACTTCCTTCCAACATGAAAATACAAATATTTCCTTTGTGTGCACATTTTATGTACCTCTGTCATAAAATACCGAGGAAGTAGTAAATGCATCGCATAACATCATGTAAGACTGTCGTTCCATCAAAATGCACCTCGTTTGGTTCCATAAAAATAAGGAAAGTAGGAAGTGTTTTATGCCCGATCCATCACGTGGAACTATGTTAGTGCATAGGTTATAAAAACAACAGTGGAAGAGAGACCAAACGAAGAAGAGGGAAGTGTAGCGAACAGTGGTATGCTATTGCTTAGGGGTTTGAAAATGTTTAAATAAATACACAATATAGGACACAAATAAATACACAATTGCAGGACTTTAAAGGGGAGATAAGATTTATTATCTTTTTTGTACAAGTTTATCGAAGGAACAAGGTACATTCACTTATATGGATGTTGAAGAAAGAATGAACAACAAAAATTGTTTGTGAAATTGATAGTTAATACAATTTTAAAGACTAACTAAAGAAACACTGAAGAACAATTAAACCAATATGTATAATTAGTGCATGTACATATTTTTGAATATGTAGAATGGAATAAAATATTTATTGTGTTTGGCTCAGACCATTCGGTCTGTTCTTCCGTCAAAACAATGTGCAAAAGTTACACATACAGAAAAGGCCAATTTACAATAATAATTAAAATTACAATAATTGAAATTTAGAATAATAATTAAACTACAAAATTAATTAGAAATACAATAATAATTGAAATTTAAAATAATAAAACTACAAAATAATTGGAGTTACTTAATAATCGAAATTACAATAGAGAATCAAAATTATTTAAACAAATAATACAATCATAAAATTAAGGATACAACGTTCACATATAAAATTTACACATCGTATTTTACATTCTAAATATAATTCAAAATATGTGATACAATCTAATGGAAAATATGTTGTTAGAACTATTTCATTTATAAATTAATGTCATTACCATAAAAACTAATTAACTATATTTTTAACCTACAAATTTCTTGATATTTACAATAATTCTCAAATACACAGAGACTTATTTCCGTAACGCAAATTGATTGATTACCATATCTACGCTGATTTTACACTAAAAAAAACTGTTTGAAGCGCAACTGTTCTGAATACTTACAATCCTTCTTTGGCATTTCAAAAGATAATGTATTCTCGCTTTAAACTGTTTGAGAGATGAGCAGCCCCTAATATCATATAGACGTTTTTTTCATTCCCTAATCACAGTCAGTGTGAATGAATTGTGAGCGTCGTTTGTTTTATGTCGTGTCGTCTGCAATAGATGAACTTCTTCTAGGCGGGATGTTGCGAGAAAACTAAGTTTATTCGTCAAGTATTATGGTGTTTGAAAATTAATTACTTTGAACGATTGAGGCGAAGTTTCTTGCGTCGATTATGGAGACGTAGTAAGTCATTTTATTGTAATATAGGTATACGTGGTTAAACTTTCTGAGATCATAAATATACCGAACACAAGTGTAACCTTTACTGAAGTAACTTATTAACTGAAGTGTAGCCTTTTTTGCAGTTTACGTCACTGTAAACTACATCACAATAATCAAACAGAGGGTATACGAGTGGTTTTACAAGAAGAGATTTAGTTTTTGTTGGTAAGTACTTACTTATGTTTCAACATGTGGAATTTAGAAAGAAAAAAATTAATGGAGTGTATATGAGTGTGTCAACGTAATGTGTTTATTTTTACACCGAGGTTTGTGACTTCTGTTCGCCAAGGAATACACGCGTCGTTGAGCGTTAAATATGCTTTTGATGTGTTACTAAGTAATTTTTTATTTCTAATGGAACTGATTATGATTGCTTGTGATTTGTTTGCGTGCAAATGGATCCCATTGTATTTCGATCACTCAGCAACGGCATATAAGTCACTATTCATTTGTCTAATTAGCCTGTCTGTTTTGGATGTCCTCTCTCTGATACACATTTGGAAGTCATTTGTGTAAATATGATGTGAGCAATGTTTCATTGAATTTGGTAAACTATTAATATAGGTAATGAGCAATAGAGGTCCGAGACATGGTCCTTGTGGGACATCGCGGATCACATACTACAATTCCGAAGTTTGCATATTTACATGAACTTTCTGTCGTCTACAGGAAAGATAATTTCTAATCCAGTTCAAATTTGATTCAGAAAATCCCTTAATTCCTACATTTTAATACCAAAATATCATGATCCACAGAGTCAAATGCTTTACTGAAATCTAATAATGTGAATATTGTGATTTATCCTGAGTCTAATGATTGTTTTATATCATCTACAACCTTAAGAAGAGCTTTTTCAGTATTTCTGCTTCGTCTTTTTCATTATTTAATGTTAAGTAATCAATAATTTGTCAGTGAACAATTTTCTCAAGAACTTTTGACAAAGTCGGTAATATGCTGATAGGAGGATAGTCGCTAGGACTAGACTGATCTTTACATTTGGGATGAATGAGGGCTGTGTTCCAAGATTCAGGATAAATATTTGTTATAAGGGAGAAATTAAGAATGTAATAGTTGTAATAATAATAATAAACTTTATTGTCAATTATTATTGTTTAACTTTATTGTTTATTGTAATAATAATAAGTTTTATTGTCAATATAATTATTTTTAAATATTAGGTTCAGTTAATTAGTTTTTGATAAAGTTGATGGCTAAGTTGTTTTAAACAAATGGTTTGTATAATAATTTAATTGTAATAATTATAATTCTTAAATATAATCTGCTTTTAAAAAGTATTGTGAAGAAATTTTAGCATAACATTTTGTATTTATTTTTATAGCATAAAAAGTCTCTGTGTTGCATTTACTTTTTATTTCCCCTATAAATCATTAAAAATGAAAAATATATTGCCAAGGTCGTCCCTCTGATTAATACTGTTTCCATCCGCTACTCAGGAGTATTAAGCCTGATAATATATGGGGAAACTTCCACAAGGTGAAAATGGCGATGAGTCGGGAATTGAACCCGGGACTCCTGCTTTGGTCGCAGGAATGTTGACCCTACACCACCCGTTTTCCTCCACAACTGTACATCATTTCCACTTTGGTCTAACCACAGATGACCTGAGACAAGTCCCCATACAGGACATAAGAGTACACTGCTGTGTACGCCCAAGTACCTATTTGACACGTCCCTACGTGTTAATGTTGGTTATGCATATATTTCTCCCGTGTACCGACACGTAGAGAACACGAGGCAACTATCGGCAAAGTGAAATCCTCGATTTCGATTCCCGACTCGTCGCCATTTTCACCTGGCCAAAAGTTCCTTCTCTAAGTTTAGACACACTTATGAAATATATTCAATATATTGGATGTTTTTTGTCTTAATCGGTGATGGAAGTTCAGGCAGCGTTTACAAACAATTTTACGAGTCTTTGTATAAAATGGACGTTAGTTTCATTAACAAATATATTGATGCTTGTGTGAATAGTTTTCCATTAAGAAGATTAGTTAGCCATTTTCTATAACCCATGTATCGTACATCCCTTTAGTTCATACTGAGCTATCAGGCTTCAGGAGTGCGAGTGATTTTGGAGTCAACTTTTCCGAGATGCGGAGATAGATGTGAGGACACGTTTGGAAGAAACGGGCGGACGTCCAACCGTTTGACACCTCACGTGGATAGAATATGCAAACACCGATAGAATACGACGATAAATCACCCTGGCGGCGTAAATTCACCACAGCTACAGTTGAGTAAATTACTGGGTCTTGTATTCAAGGCGTGATGGAAGCATAAATATAAAAAGGACCCTGCAGTTTTGAGGTATTAAAATGAGAACTGACTGTTATACTGACTAATATTAGCCCTTATATTGATCAATACTGACAATATTTAGAGCTTGGAATCAGTTAAATTTTTTAATGCTAACAAATATTAAGTCAGAGTATATTTCATTTGCGTTTTGTGCTTTTATAATAGGAACAATGAGTATTTTATCTGATTTTAGGAAGTAATGGGGAAGAAACCAATGTACTAATAAAACTGAAGTAGGAAAAAAGAACACAGTTTATTATCTAAATTCTTAAAATATGCCGATATTAGCTCCTTAAAGTACATAAAATCATCGTCAAAATTGAGAGTGAATAATATGTTAATTTGAATTTTCTTTATTTTATAATTACTTCGCAAAACTTTTTGAATTATGGCACCTCATACATTCATGATGATAATAATAATAAATTTATTGTCAAAAAAGCAGTACAAACTGCGTACTGGAGGACCACATGGAGGATGGTATAGTGATGAATTCATCCTCGGGCATATTAATTACTAAGATATTTAATTTTAAATATGCATTGTTTTATTCCCATTCGTGCAATGAGACCGATATCATCTTCTTAATTCTGCTCTACAACATTATATTTCTAACGTTTTGGCCTTCTCAAACTATCACCTTCTTTTCTATTGTTTAGTTTGTGTGTCCAGTTCTTAATTTTCATACGTATCAGGTCGTTTCGGACATCATCCTTTCATCTTATTTTTGGTTCACGTTTTGCTCTTGCGGGTAATGGATTCTATTGATCGTTTGGCATACGATAGACATACCCAAACCAGCTTAATCTAAGGGTTTTAATATAATTTGTTATATACCTGAACTTTATTCGATTGTTGAGCTCACAGTTGTTTCTTATTTTCCACGTATTATCAGGTTGCTTTAGGGGTCCGTAAATCTTTCGCAGAATCTTCCTTTCGAATATCATCAGTCTTTTTATTTCTGACTCAATACGTACCCAGGTTTCTGTTGCGTAAGTTACCACAGGTCTTTTTGTTGTCCAATATTGCTTGAGTTTTGCATTATTTGAAAGTAATTTGCTTTGAAATAGTGTTTAATTCGTGTAATAAGCTGTGTTGCCGAGTGAGATTCTTTTCTTATATTTCCTTCCATTGAATTATCCCTTTTGATTATTGATTCTAGATATTTGTACGACTTAACCTTGCTAATTTTTATATCTATTAATATCTTTCCGCCAGATTTGCATCGTAAGCATTTGGTTTTGGCCGTTTACTGTTAGTCCGTATTGAACAGATTGAGCTTCTGAAATATATCAATGAGACTTTGTTTATTTCTCGCAGTTAGTAGAATATCGTCAGCATATGCTATACACTGCTTTAGTCGTGTGGAATCTTTAGTTCCACTCTTCTTGTAGTTGTTCTTTATGCCAAATTTTGAGTATTAACTTGTGCAGTCCTTTCTTTAGGGTTCTCACGCCTTCTTGTATTACTTCTCGAATGATATTATTTGGACCTGTGGCTTTATTTTGTTATAAATAAGAAATGATGTAGCATACTTCATTGGAAGTCGAAGGAGACACTTCTTGTTGGTCATTTATAGCATCACTTATTGATGCGCGCTTTTGGATTGTCCTTTGGGTTGAATACTTCACTGAAGAATTCATTCCACCTTTGTAATATTTGGCTTGCTTGCACTAACACCGTCTGGATCTTTGCATAATGTTGGGATACATATCTTCTGTTGTATGTTTCTTTTGATTTAACCAAAGAACTTCCTTGATACATTCTTTCTAAAATTTCCTCCTATTTGTTCTATCTGGTCATTAAGCCACTTTTTCTTTTTCCTTTTGCATATTTTATTTGCATCTTTCTTTTTACTTTTCTAAACTTCATAGTTTGCTCTAGTTCTATGTTGCAATGCATTCTTCCTAGTTTAATTTTTTTATTTGATGATCTGCTTGCATTCGTCTTCCCACCATTCTCTTCTTTGATTCTGTTTTTGTTTACCTACTGTCATGTTTTGCTGCATCATGTATTATTTTCTTTATTTCCTCCCACTTTTCATCGATTTCCATATCTTCTGAACTATCTCTGTTTTCTCGAGAGTACAGATCTATATTCATTAAGTTTGGTAGGATCTAGCATGTTTGTTTGATCCTATTTGTTGGTTTATTGTGGTTTATTTTGAAATGATCTTGGGAGCTTCTGTTTGACTCTTGTTTTGACTAAAATAATTAGGATCAACGTTAGGACCCCTTAGAGATCTCACATCCTCAATAATTTGTTTCTTTTTATAATTTATTAATAAGTGGTTAATTTTATTGACTATTTTCGTCCAGTGATACCCACGTTCCTGTGTGTATCAATTAATGTTGAAATTGTGTACTCATAATTACCATGTCGTTGGATGCAGCAGAGTCAACCAGCTATTCACCATTTTCCATTTGTTATTTCATGCATGGCATTGTTTCTAGTTATCCATACTAATATATGAATACGTAACGTGAAAGTGTGTCTGTCTGTTTGCTGCCTGATCACGACTAAACCACTGAACCGATCTTGATGAAATTTCGCAAGGAGATTAACATAGGCTGGATTTAATTTTTTAAATGTGTGATAAAAAAGATAGAAATAATTTTTGACAATAAATGTCGATAAAATCGGGATAAAAGAGATATATTTGCTTACGCCGCCTAAGCGGTCAGAGATAGGTGACGGCTATGAATGGCAATATTGTTTGCCTCAAAAGAGTTCTACAAAAAAGTCCGCGACAGCATATGTCTATCGTAAATTATCGATAAGACTTTATTAAAAATAAAGTATTAAAAGAGTTCAATAAAAGAGATTAATTTAACAAGAAGAAAATTATTCATCATAAAATTTAATTAATTTTTTGGTCTGTGCATTTAACAAAGATAAAAAACTGAGTTTAATCGTATATTACGAGGAATAATTTAAATTTTACAATAATATTAATGAAATAGTGCAGCCGCGTCATACCTCTGAAGAGAAAATTCCACCGGCGCGACTTCCGCGAGATGTAGTGTATATGTTACGCACAAAACCCGATTTCGGCCATTGGACGAAAATAAAAACGACCGATACTAGTTTTGGCAGATGCGTTTTTGCCAAAACTAGTTTTGACCGTTTTGACGGACAGAACTAGTATTGAGCATTTTTACAATAATGAACATTCGTGTACTGTAAGCGAATATAATTTCTAGAGTAATTACTGTGGTTAACATGTTCTTTCCATGCATGAGACATTTAAAAAAGTGTGTTATTTCCACTGTGTAATATTCAGTAATATTCTGTTTGTAATATTCAAATTCATGGAAAATTTACATATCTATTAAATAGTATGTCCACGATTTTAAAATTAAACATTTTATTAAGTGAGGTGGAATATTAATAAAACACAATAATATAAGTCTGTAATTTAATTTATTCCACAAATTTTATCTACCTACGAATATAATATTGGATATATGTAGGGCGCACTTTAACTCTCGAATTCCTGAAGCAATTTCAACAAAACTTGGTAGAGCGATAACTCACTATCTGGCAACATTGTGTTGGTAACACATTACTTGTACCCCTAGGAAAGAGGTGGGAAGGGGTTTATTTAAAAAAAATAATCGGAAACAACCAATATTGGTAATTACTTCATTTTTGAGGATGCTGAAGTGAAAAGTAACATTTCTCATGCCGCTTAAATCTACGATCTACTATGAACGAATGTACACCCATCGCCTAGGGGGTGAGAGGGAGAAAATATATTTTAAAGTTATAGAAAATATTATAGAAGCGTCCAATTCTCAACTTTCGACATTGCTGAGTTTAATAATGATATTCTGATATAGTGTAAGTCAATACTCAGCTTCAGGGGGTAGAAAGACACTCCTAGCATACCCTGGGGATGGAATGGGAAGAGGATGAAATTTAAAAATATGCGAAAACGACCGATATTGGTGTTGAAAACATACTTCCGGGGACACTGGAATGAATAGTAATACCCCGAATCCGCGTAAGTCCATGATTATCCCCCGTTCACCCCATCAACCCTAGGGAAGGAGATGTCGTATAAAAATTAGCGAAAATGACAAATTCTCAGTTTTTGGCGTCGCTGAGAAGAAAGGTGTCACCCCTAAACTCGTTTAAGTCTTAATTCAGTCTCCATGGATATGACACACTCCTTTATATTCTAAAGGGAGTGGAAACGATATGAAACGAAAATATTATTGAAAAGGACAGATTTGCATCCAACAAATAGTTTTCAGGGTTGCTGAGGTGAATAATTAATCAGCCAATGCTGTTTAAATAACGTGGAGGTACGGAACCCTTGGAGCTGTGGGTGAGAAGCGAGAGACGTTAAAATAATGTGAAATGACCTGAGTCAAATGCATCGTCTCCGGGATTGCAGAGATGAATTATTAACATGAAAGGGGAGGGTGGGAATAGTGTAACACATAGAAATTATCTAAAATTATCGATGGAAGTGTCGAGTTTATAATATTCGGGGTTACTGACACGAATTATTTTAATTAAGAGGGTGGAGAACAGCGTCACTTGTCAAAACTGTCGAAATCCAATATTACTTATGATACCGTAGTCTTAAAGACCGCTGTGATGGGGAGTGACATTCTCGGGGACGTTTGAGGTCACGAACAACCGCTATAAAACCCTTCCACACTTTGGGAAATTATCAAAAATGATATGATATCAGAGAAGTATCCAGTTTTCAACGTCGCTGAGCTGAATGTTTTTTTGTGGGGCTTTAGGGTTCGTCAACGTCAATGTTGTTGAATTGTGACATCCTGATATCGTGTAAGTCTCAATTAAGTTCCCATGAGAAATGGCACCCCTTCGACTCCTATGTCAGTGAGGGAGGAGTGAAAAGAGGGTGGCATGACACAAAAATGAATATGATAGATTTGCAATCATTCTGCAATTTTCAATGTTTCTAGATGAATAATTATGCCGTTATGTTGAAGTTCCAACCAAACAGTATGTTTGGCACCCCTCTAGGTGGGGTTGGAAAGAGCGTGATGAGCAAAAATAAAATCGGAACGATGGATATTTGTGTCGAATCCAGTTGTCGGAGTTGCTGAGATGAATTATGATACTCGGGATGCCGCTAAGTTTCTGACTTGGTACATCGAGTAAAATACAAATCAATCTAATCTTTCAATAAAATAAACGTGAAGGACCTTTTTCTAAAACAAGTATTTATTTACAAAGTACTGTGCAAAAAAGTAAAAATTGAGAAGGAAAACAGTAAAACTATAAAAAATATCCTTCTTTGGTCATTCATTATAAGTGCAAGAGCTTAGAAGTTGCATAAACATAGATATTTTTAAAATATAAAATATTAATTTAAAAATCAAAGGGATCGAGCGTCATACAACTTAAAAATTTCTGAAAAAATGCTCAGTATTTAAAATTTTACATTGCATTCCCTTCCCAAAAGAGTTTATACTAGCAGATCGTGGAATTTGGTGACATCGGAAATACCACTACTGGTTTCAGAGGCCCGTAAAACTACGATCTCAAAGCTAATAGAGGTCATTTTCGATAAAATTTACATTTCTTCCCCTTCTCAACCCTTACTCAATGGGTGTATATCACTCGTGGGGGCTGACCTTGGGCGTAAGTTGCATTGAAAGTGTCAATGCAATTCAGCGGTACCAAAAAGGATGTATTCCGCACCAATATCGGTCGGTTTTGATTATTTTAACTTGCCACCGTATTTCCACCCCCTCCCTTATGCATATTATATCCCCTGAGGATCAATGATGAACTTATTGGGGTGTCCTTATCCATCTCTACGGTACCGAAAAATATAATTTTCAATCAAATATTTTTTTCAATTATTTTTTCATGTTACCCCCTTCTCGCAAGTGCCAAGGTTGTCTTATTCCCTCGGCGCTTGTAGTCAGATAGTCATCTGTGTACCAAGTTTGGTTCAAATTTCTCCAA
>NNCF01126580.1:371652-405825 GCA_002313205.1 Laupala kohalensis | reverse complement strand
ACACACACACACACACACATATATATATATATATATATATATATATATATATATATATATATATATATATATATATATATATATATATAGTAACAAAATATTTAAAACAAAACTAAAATTTTGAATATAATTAAACGAAAATGAGCATCGGTTAAAACAATGGTGTAAAGGCTCGCACTCTTTCACCCTAAATCTCAGTCCCCACGGCTAGTCATTTCTTCTCGAGTCTGTATTTTAAATTAAAGGAAAAACACATACTGGGGTTCCTACTACAAACAAATTAACTCATTAATTCGAATCTGAAAAACCTAATAAAAAATTATACTCTTCTACATTCCCAAAAAGATACACATTATTCACTGAATTTAACACCATTACTCTTATCAATAACAAAAAAACCCTTTGAAAAAATACATTACAATTCAATTAGAATTTATTAACTATTTTATCATCACTGCCCATAGTTCTCAGTAGATAATAAAGTTCAAGAGTTCAATACTTGGGCTTTCATCATTTATCAATAAATCACTGGTCTTCTCGCCACTGCGCCTATTATCTATAGTTGGATGCAACGAACTTTACGTTCTACCTTATAAGTTGACAGATCAATCAGTCGATGTGGTGAATGGAGAGCCGACTTCCATTCTGCCTTTCAGCAGGTCCTCCACGGCTCGGGAAGTCGCTCCAACAGGTGCTGTCATCATTTCCTCGAACTGGATTCCTCGTAATTTCAGAGATCCTCCGTGCGAAATACCATAAACGAACACCCACGGTGCTTTCGGACCGATCGATGAGGTCATGAATCCTCTATGTCGACTTAAACGGGATGTCTATCGATGTTGTTGTTACAACACAATGTTCAGCGTTAGAACATCATCCAACTCGAAGTTTAGTAAAAAGATTCCCGAGTGTCTCTGTCACCGAATAATCTTCGAAAGACTTTAAACAAAACCCAGCATCTGAGCATCTGAGAAATATTTTAAGATATAAGCTTTCTCCCGAACGCAAAACTGCAAGATGTGAGCTTGTCTCGACCGAAAATTCTAAGATGTGGGAGCGATTTTGATTTTGCGGTTCCTTAAGTGGGTTTTCTCCCACTACGTCGCTTACCATCTCCACCCACGATCTGAAATTTTCAATAGTCACATGACTGATTTTTCCAATGAAATCGAAATCCCCTCTTCGCGACGTCACTTGTCAGTGGTCAAATTCGACTCGACTCCGTACGCGTAGGGCCAACCCTCGAGCTGGATTTTCGACGTTTCTGGTTCTCTACGAACTTCTTTAAGCCGTCCTCTCTGAGCGGTTTGGACGCGGCGGTATTTAATCTCAAAGACGTAAGGTTTGTTTACGTCGTCCGCCCTTTAAATTTCCACCCTAAAACATCTGGTGGTCAGCACCCAACACTGGTCGCTTCGCCCTTCCGTACACTGCCACGCTCTAACCTTCCTTTAAAGTCGTAAACCTTTTTGTACCCTGGGTCACAGCAAGTCTGAACTTGCACTGACGCGGCCTCTTTTCTCTTTTAAAGATGTGCGAATTTATGTTGCTCTTCTTCCTAAGAACTGTGTGTTATTTTCATTAGACAAATACATTTCAACAGCTTTTACATTCATTTGTTGCTGGGGTGAGTGAACTCTTCCCAACGGTCGAAAACTCTCTCTCCCTTTGTCGTCACCGCTCCTGGTCGCGGCAGCCGTTCGCTTAAAATATTCATATAAACACTCAAAAGCGCATAATTACCTTTTTCCCTTATGCCTATTACACGAAAATAAAATTTGTTTCGTACTAAACACTAAAAAAAAATGGCATCGAGAAAAAGAAGTTTCATTATTGTTGAGAGGATAAAACTAGTTTTGGACGATTCTCTTTTGCCAACTAGTATTGAGTACTTAGAAAACGCTCAAAACTAGTTATGGCAAAATGTGAACGTTCAAAGCTAGTATTGAGCGTTTTGAAAAACTAGGTCTGGCACAAGAGCGTCTGCCAAAACTAGTTTTGGTCGTTTTTTTTATCCATTGGCTGAATTCGGGTTTTGTGCGTAACATGTACAGCCAATTTGTATTCTAATGAATTCGAAAAATTACGGTGCTGTACATGTTTCAAAAACCAGTAAGTTAAATTATTTTTATCTTACAATATAGACAGATTTTATTATTTCCTCAGTAAAAGAAGATTAAAGGAAAATAAAATTTTCAGGCTACGCCGGATAATCAGCTAGTTTGCTTATAAATTCCTTCCTTTCCGAGCTTCGCATTGAAATCGCCTATAATTATTAATGTATCAGATGTGAGTGCATGAATAGGGGTGATGCTTTGCAGATCATCATAAAATTGTTCTTTGACTTTATCTTCTTTTTCGTTTCTCGCTGCATATGCATTAATGATACGTTATTATATTTTCTCTTCAGTCTTAGTTTACATACAAAAGCTTTCTTGTTGATAAACCCAAATCCACTCCATCGAGTTTCTTATACAGTTACAATATTTAATTTTGTACTCCTTACTTCTTCTATTAGTTCTTGTAGTTTCCCAGGTAGCAGTAGTGTTCTCAAATTCCATGTTCCGATATTCATTACTAGTTTCTTTTCCTTCAGTCGTCTTACATTCCTATTTACCTTGTTCCGAGGTTGATAGTTTTGATTTTTAGCATTTACCTTTTTACGGGTGATGGGTAGCTGACTCAACGCCCCAAATTTCCTTCTTTATCCAGGTTTGGGACCGGCAACGGCATAGGAGAACTACACAATCCACGCCCCCACCCAAATCCGCAATCAAAGTTAAAGGTACCTCATGCATTCACGATGGTATGGTGATGAATTTCATCCTCGGGCAAATACATGAGTCAGTTAATAAATTTTAAATAGGGATTGTTTTATTCCTGTTCGTGCTATGTGATTATCTAGATTATTTAAACAAATCACGAGCTGACAAAAACTGTGCCTCTCGGATAGAATTTCCTATTATAATTATGTTAATGCCTTTATGCAAAGGAACAAATTGAGGAAAGTTGATCTATTTTATTCTCAATACCCATTTCTTTAATTTATTATTACGCGACGATTCGTGGTATCCGTTGCTATTAAACAAACAATGATGAAATGTACGATTTGGTTTATTTATGTTTTTATTTTCGAGAATTGCTCAACCGATTTTGATAAACTCCTCCGAATAAGATGAATGATATTTTAGGATGAAAAAGCGAGCTTATATGGTCTCATCTCCAAGTAGGATCGTTATGTTACTTCCTTAATTATACAAATACATTATGGATTACAAAGTATAACTTTTCTGTCTACAATTCGCGAATGAAAAAGTCAAGGCCACCGGAAGAAAATGGTAGATTAAAATGTGTTGTCTCATATTATTTAGTGTATTCGCAATCTACTACCTAAATCCTGGGAGTCAGACTGATAAAACCTTTAATAATGTCTTTGGATTTAGTGGGGGAAAATACCGTACTATAGTTAGGTACTTGAGATATGTTCGGTCACTCACATTTTAATTAATCTGTGGAAATAATGTTTAATCTTGAAAAATCTTGACCCACGTTGCTTACCGCTCCGGACATCACTAATCGATTAACTGTTTCGGACTTGGTAAATTGTGATTCCGGATACTGAATATTTACAACTCGTAGATATTTAAGCATAACATACGAGTGTATGATAGCAGGAAGCAACATTCCATGATTTAAAATGGGGCAAAAGTCTAAATTTGTTTTTAACTGTCAACTGTTCATCGTTAATATTTTACTGAGTTTTACACTTTTAAAATGAAAAGTTATACTGCAATCTTAATCTTGCAAAGAAAAAACTTGTAGATAATTTAATAGCCCGCAAAACGAGTTCCTTATCGACTCAATTCTTTAATTTTTAATTGACAAAAAAAAATTCACGAGAGAAACGGCAGTGTTGCATATTTCCTCAAGAAATGGCCTCCTTCAAATTTTCAAAACGGATCTCTAAAGAAGAGTACTAAATTAAAAACAATCAATTTAAACAACAACATTAAATGAGTTAAAATTGGTGAAAATGCTCCGAATCTGAACATGCGTATTAAAGCGCCGAAAGCTGAAAGATATTTAACGCTTCTGGTCACCAGTTCATTTGCCATATTTCAACCCCTTGCGTTGTTGTACCAATGGGTCTTGGTGAGTTTTTCGTCTATTTAACGCTTTTTCATTCCATAGAATAAATTGATAATTTTTCATTCCATAGAATACATGATGAAGGATTTGAATGGTGGAATGAATGCTAGAAACGAGAGTACTCCGAAAATACCTACTGCTTGTCTACGTTGTCCACTACGACAAGTTTAATTTTTTAAAGCGGTATCCAGCGATAAACTGTCGATTAGTGGATTTTCTTTATTTGTTTTGATATTTCTCGACTGTAAACCAGATATATATGAAAAAGAAGCAGAAAAACGAGAGAAAAAATTTCTCCTTTTAGTAAGTTATTTTGGCGTGTGTGTTTTCTTTGAAGATCATGCTATTGAATTTTAGCTGGAGACGTATTTTCCTCCAAGTCTCAGAGAAAAATGCTTCTTCAGTATTAGCGTGTTTACTGCTGTCATTCTTGGTGAATGTCACACGTGTTAAAAGTTCTGTGGTCTTAATCTAACTTTTACAATACTAGCGAGGCTTGTATTGATGTTTTAGACCTCGGTGAGCATATATCTAGAGCATGACTTCTGCAATGAATGTGATTATTGAAGCTTTAAACAAGTTTTTTATATGCTTTTATTTTTAAATGATCTGTTCTATCCCCTACTCGATGTTTTAGTCGAGAGTTATGTCACACTAAACGCATTTCAATAATAGATTGGGTGAAGGAATCTGACGTATTCCTCGTTACAAATTTCAATATTTGTTATGTAATACCTTTTGGTTGTGTGATATTCCTTCTAAACGTAAGAAGGCAGTAAATTTATAGCAGAATTAGTTTTAGATCTATTACACCATTATAACAAAATAATATATCATGTGTAACACAAACCATCTGTCACCAGTAATTTAAATAAACTTAAATAAATAAACTCAAACATGCATTAACTTAAGTACTAAACGACCTCAAGAAACATAAATTATCTCCTATCAATTTCGAAACAAGCAAACGATTGTAGGATACCAGTGGAGCATATTTATCGGTCAAAAAAATAAATAAAAAATGCTGACTAATCTAATTTCGTAACAAGAAACCTTTGTGAGATACAGAGCAAATTTATCGGTCCTAAACTCACACAAAATGAATAAACACGGAGCTCTGAAAATATACGTGTCCGAAACTTTTTCATAAATCTATGGGGAAAGTAAAGTGCCGCGGAGGATAACGAGGAAAACGAAATAATTGGGGGTTTTGTGAATCGTTAGAAGATATTTTCGTTTACGAATCTCGCGGTTGTCGGGATTCCCCACTGACTAACAGGACACGACCTTGAAGTGCGAGAGTTACAAACATCGCCGCTAGATCGCAGAACTGCCGCTTTGGGTGAAAGCAAGCGAATCTGCTTGAAACGAGCGTAGGATGCTGCGGTCGGCTCGTTACTCACGAGTTTAACAGCTCACGAGTATCTACTTTTTTTTGTCCGAACAGCTGACAGAAATGGCAGAGCAAATGAAAAGTTTTTGCCATGCTTTTTTCAGTTTCCCGCATGCAGTTGTGAGACAATCAAGCCACTTACGTTCCTTAGGGTATTCATTATAGAAACACAGAAAAAATTTGGGTTACACGAGATTGCTACAACATCTATTTCTGATAAAGATATGCTAATTTTTATAAAAACATTTTCACGTGTGTCGAAAACATACTTATACTTTAGGTTCCACGATAAATAAATAATAGATGGGTTTTATTTTATTTCTGAACCATTGAGATAAGTGTCATGAAATTGCCAAAAGAGTTAACGATTATTCCTACATTACAGTGATAATTGTGAGTGGGAGGTGTTTGAAGAATGAAATACCCAAATGATTATTTCTCTAATAATCGCATTAATTTACATGGAACTATTTTTAAAATACCGCATCAGTCGATGTTTCCTAATGTTTCTACTAAAAATGGATTTTACACGTCACGTTCTCATTAGGAATGTGTTCTTTCCACATGTTCGGGACCTGTCCGAGCCATTTTGCCACCCCGAGCGAATCAAAATTTTAATATCGACGTCTGTAAATCCATGGCGGATACAGACTAATATTTTAGGGGGTGGGGGGCCTAACAAAAGAATAGTATAGGCTTGGGCATAGTTACGTTCCAGAAAACATCCCAACCCCAGAAAAAAAATTGAAAATTCTAAAGCGAGTTTAGGTCATCTAAGCGTTAATTAATGTGCGGTTCGGTACATTAACGCCCTACTTCCGAGGTTATTTTAAAATTTTTGTGCGACGGGAAAGTGATTGATGCAAAACTTTTATTTGATTAAAGATGCCAAACTTTTATTGTGATTAAAGATGCAACATTTGTTTTTCAATTTTTTAACGTACAGGTACATTTAATTTTTCAAGGACAAGAACAAAATTACTGGTGGAAGATGACGCTGTAACTGCGGTTTTTGAAAAAAAAAAAAAGAAAAGAAAAAAAAGTGAAGTCCTGTATACGACAGGGTCTGTGAAAGCACGGTTAATATTTTCTCTTTATACACAATGTCAAGTTACGATGGCACAGGTTCGTGTAGTAGATTTTATACTTCCGTCCGCATTGTTACGTTCGCGTCCTATCCAGTGGTTGTTCACTCTTCCGCCACAGGCTGGTGATATTCAACAATGTACTACCAATTTACTGTGTACTAGAAAATACTGATCAAATAGTGAGGGTGTGCTCTCAAATAAATATAATTTATGTGGAAGATTTTTATTCATATCTCCTCATCATGGCAGCAATCTGCTTATGAGAACCCTCGCTAGTTAACAAATGCTGTAGCATCGCAAAGCGTTGCCGAACAGCGATACGCAAAACCGCCATTCACCACTGATGGGCCTCCGAAGACGACTCTCTTCCCACGAGCGTATCATCCGTCATTCACATCGACACCCACTATCACAACCATAATGATATCACCATCGCCGCAACTACAACTTTGTCAATCTGGGTATGGCACGTTGTGCGTTGCGAAATCGTTTCAACAAATACGCTGTAGTACTAATTATTGATTAAATATCGTTCAAATGCGTCAACGTCTATGAAAAATATAAAAGCTTTTCCGTGACTAGAAACTTATTCTCTCCCCCCGACTTGTATCCGCGCTTGCTGGGAATTCTTAATAATTTCAGAAGGTCATATAATATCACCACGAACTTGATTTTTATAATTTAAACTTATAAGTTTAACTTATTATTTTCAGATGTTACTAGTAAATTATCTTCCAAGACAAGACCGCATACCACAAACTCATAAAATGATGAGCTAAGGCGTTTGTGCTAGAACTAAATCATGTTGACATTCGGTCCTAACTCAATGAGAAATGTTTGATTCACCGTCCCTCCATATTTATGCATGAGAAAAGGATATTGTATGTTAAATGTAGAAAGTATTATTCCATTTGTTACTTATGGTAAGGTACTCGTAATTTAGTAGAAAGTTTACTGTTGCATCGCCCATACTAACTCTGTAAACTAGAATATAAATTCATTAAACTGGTAAACTCAGAAATTTTTTTCAGTGTCAAGAAATATTTATGTAAATAAGATATATAATTAACGTAAAACCTATAAGAAATGCTAAGCCTTCAGCATTTAGTCCGTAGCTTGTTCATTTTTATGGAATTAAATTGATGTCAAGATAATTATTGATTTTTATTATCATTTCAGTTCAAGTTAATGTACTACAGAATATTTTAACTCGACAGAATTTAACGAAGGAATTCTGGGAATTTTGGGTTCCGTCTGCGAATAAATAAATATTATTGTTTGCCAACGTTTCAACTTAATATGTAACATTAATTTGCATTGTACGACTAAAAAATATAAGATGTCGGCTACAAATGCCACTTATTTAACTTCAGATCATATCTTGAGTTCCCAGTGTGTACACATGGGACCTTTAATTGTAAAATACGTATTTGAAATACGTGAGAAGTCTGTAAAATAGCAAAACGACAATCCAGCAAATTACCAATTCCTATCGTATTGATGATCAAAAAAATCTTTGCAAACCTAATTTAATTTGACGAGTATCCCGAAGATAACTTGTTGCTTCTAATTCTATTTTTTTGTGGGGCTTTAGAGCTCGTCAACATCGAGGTCATTAGAGCCCATCCGTCGACTTACGCGTGAGTTTACTCGTAAGTGCCCGGCACTGAATAGCCAGAAGAGATAAGCGTCATGAAAGATTAGAATTGCTATGCATAAGACTATTTAAACATTAATGACTGTAATCTCCCACAAACTCAAACATAGTTCACATATATGAGCATATAAAATGACAACATGTTCAAATTACTTTCTTCAGTACAGAATACCCTCAAAAATTGATATTTTAGAATTTTAATTCAACGAAGAATGACGGTATGATATTGTAATGTAATAATACTTTCTTTTGGTAATGTTATAATATTTTTTTATGGGAAATGTTTTTTTAAGATATGATCGTTTAGAAAAATATATTTTATGTGCTATCAAGTTGATGTCATTAGCGCCTAGATATGTTTTCAGCGATATTTGCTAACAATTAGCAAATTTTCATTATTTTTGTGATATTATAATTTATGCCTACACAATGTCTTCCATTTTTTATTAGTTTCCCATGAAAAGCACTTGGGAAACACTGATGTAGTAACGTAAAGGTCAAGTTCTATCAGAAAAACACGAATATTACGGTCTAGAAATATATCACGCATATATCAAACAATTATACAAAAATAAATGTATCTGTCACAAAAACTCTTTCCAAAAATCTAACACAAATGACGTGTAAATTTGCGCGTTTCATTCTGTCTTTTCTTCATCTCTGCTATTTTTAGACATGTATCATTTGTGGATTATGAGTATTCAAGAAAAAGATGTAAATACAATGAACGTCTAATTTTCATTGTCACTATTGCCGCCGGAATGGATTGTTGACAGTATCTGACATTTAACGCGAGATCTTCCGATTTTTGCACTATCAAACTTTTTGTATAAAGTGACTTATTACGTCTCTCCTTAGTGAACAGAAATAAAAATTAATTCACGTGCAGCAACTATATCGTTTTTCTTGTCACTCATGGAAATCAGCAGCAGAGTCGAATCTTATTGGTCTTCAGGTAAAATAACTATCGTGTACAAAAAATTACCATCGTATTTCTAAATATTAAATATTTAAAAATATTATTTGTAAGTTATTAAAAGGCTGTAGCTTGTGTTTTACAAATTTAGACTAATTGATATATAACTATATGAAGTTGTTCATTGACACACATGCCAAAACACTGCGATTTTTGGAAAAACAATTATTTGATATCGAATACTTGAGTAAGATCAAATAGTTCTTAAATATACCGCGGTCAAGAGAGGTGACTTCATCGTTCCTGAAAAATATGTTGTGCAATTAGTGAATGAGGTTCCTAAACCAATGGTAATCGTTGTACGATGAAGAGCGCAGAAGAAGATTATAGAAACTTTTTCAAGAAAGTCTGAGAAATTAGGTGAAAGGGAAATAAGTCGCTAGACTCCGACATAGTGTTTATTTCCATTTGCGTGAGTGTAAAGGCTCCTGTAACATTCTTAAGTATTCTTGTCAAAATTAATGGTGCACTTTCGTCTTCATCTGACCAGAACTTCCGTATTTGAAATGTATCGATCAGAAAGGTACGTCTACTTCTTGTCTAGAGACTAGTGTCTTGTAGTCTAACTGTACCACCATCTTCGCTCTCCTCAGCCCTCAGTGTTATGGGGTTAAAATTCTACAAAAAAATCAAGCGGAAAAACACAACGTTAACGAGTGCTGATCTCTCACATTGAGCACTATTAAGTATGCTCTAGGAGATGAGATGAAAGAAACACCTTTTTTGAAAACTAACCCCTTCCTGGTTTATCCCATCCCCAATGAGGGAAGAGTTCATATTCTCAGAAGGATATGCGTTCGTCTAAGCCTTGAGTGCTCTCCTACCACTGGTCGTAGTCCTTCTTAAGCCACCCCCTCAAACAATTAAACCCGTTATGAAAACAATTTTACTTCGTTTAAATCGTTTGAAATGTTTTAAAAAGCATTTAATATTATGTCAATAAGTGAATGCAACACATCGCATTCAAATCTCGGACCCTCCACGTAACCACTCTTGTCGAAGGAGTGTTCACTCCCATCCAACCCCTCCCCTTCTTGTAAGGTTGAGTGTAATGAAATGTAGATTACGTGCGATATATGTAGATTTCCTAGGTACACTTTCACAGTAATTTTGAAGCTGATAGCTCAAACAATTTTCCTATTTTTTATCCGAGACCGACAACAGATTTAAGACCCCTTTTGTTCAACTCTTCACTTTTCAATGGGTCCAGGTGGAATCAAGACACGTGTGCTGGGGCTGTTTTTACAGGATTTTTTCGTACTGCGCAGATATTCTGGAGCCCCCTTTATTCTTGCTGGCACCCTCCCCCCCTCCTCAAGGGGAAATCTTTACAGCCAGTTTTTTTTTAATTATAAGAATGCTAATCTGTCACTTTTCTTCTGCGGCACTCTGGAAGCTTAAAAATGGTTCATTATTAATTAAGAAATCCACAAATCTATCAACAGATTTTTCCATCTGATATGACTAATGGAAATAAAAGGAAAGTACTTAAAGTTTTGAGTTAAGTTTTCCAAGTGTTTCTATTCCTAATCCTATAATATTTCTTTTATATTACGTAACGTATTTCCAATTAACTTTTATTATAAATAAAAACTTTTTACTTACTGCACAATTAGGGATATCGCACTGTACAAATGCTCGTCCGCACTTGCACAAATTCTACTGTACTGTTCTCTAAAAAAGCTCTGTCATATGCCACAAACGCTTGACTAACACCGTGCTGTATGTTAACAATACAAATGACCCTAGGTCACACTCTCAATATGCTAGGTCAGTTCAGTAAGAAACCCTCCGCACTCACAACCCGCTCAGATGGGATTTCCTCAGAATTCAGTAAAGAAAATGATTTATTTTGTATCCGAACTCTTCAAACTTTCTTTCATAGTGAGTGAATACTATGAGAAATCTGGAATAAACAAGTCGCAAATGAATGTACAATGTGTACTGGAAGTGCGTGATGTCAATATATAGCTACCCAGAAAGAGGATGTATTCCGCTATCAAAAAATATTTTTGATTAATGGATTTATGGACTTGTTGTTAACCAAATATGGTAACATATATGAGTATTAAAGCACATTTTACGAAAACTTTGAAATATCGTTTTTTTATGAAGTACTTCGTAAGGACAAAATCCACACTACACTCATTGTGGATCCATTTGTTACAGGACACTTAACACATTGTTTCCTGGTATTCTAAATTCAATATACTAATGAAACCACTATCTTCTTGGATGATTTGTCTGCAATTCGATTAACTAAATTGACTTCAGTTGGCCATTTACTCCTCTCGAAATGTTCGTGGTACATTGCAGAGGCGGATACAGGATTTAATTTCATGGAACACGGCATAGATATCCAATGTATCTGGGGATACGGAAAATTTTAGAATGTTTAGTGCAAAATAGTGCAATATTAAAGGCAATTTGGAGTCAGCTCTCTGTCCACTGAGCCACGCTGAGTTGAATGACTGGATGGCCGGGGTTCGATCCGCGGTGAGGTGGGGATTTTTCGTCACACTTCAACATTCAGACTGACTTCCAGACCTACTCAGCATGCTGTAAAATGAGTACCAGGGTATATCTTGGGGTCAAACCGGTCGGAGTAAGATGCTGACCACATCTCCTTCTAGTGCCGAGCTAAAGTAATTGCGGAGCTCTACCCTTCGCAAACCCGTTGGGTACCTTCGGGGCCTGTTGCGGGATAGTTTGACTTTTGACTTTTAAAGGCAAATTACTGTACCTTTTACTAGGAGAAATAAATAAATAAATAAATAAATGTATTGTCAAAAAAGCAATTACAACTTGCGGAAGACTGCGTGGAAGACAAATTAATTTACTCTGCGGAAGCAAGAAAGGGCCGAAAGGGCAAGAAATCCCGATCAAGGGCCGGAAGACACGGGTGGATTTAATATTTCAGGATTCCTAGAATAAGAATAAAAATAGTTCGCTACATGTTATAATATAAACATAAATTTGTATTTAATAAAAATAGTTATTTTAAAAGTACGAATTATTAGCAAACTGTAGATTATTTGGAATATATTGTTCATAATTTGATACTATTAAATTAACTATGTAAAATATAGTTCTATATTAATTATCACAATAGACCGCTGCCCCTAGGCAAGATCCTAGAGAACCTGCACATAAAATCCGCCTCTAACCGAATGCCAACCGGAAGAAAACGCGGGCCAGAATGTAGCAACAGAATTAATGTATACTACCGTACCAAGGATGCGTATAGATTATAACTAAACATATGAATAATAAGAAACAATAATAGCATGCGGGGATGAAATTTTGAAATTTAATCATTTATTATTAAATTAATAGAGCAATGGTGTGATAAAAGATAATACGAATTGACACACTTAATATTATATATAATAATTTAAAAAACCAAACATTTGATAACAAAAGTTTTACAAGAGTTTTGGGGGTGAGATTTACAATTTTTCCGCGCTATCTTCTTAATAAATACAAATAAAAGGTCTACGTACCAAACATTTAATTTTTTACAAAATACAAGAAACCTTTATTGTTTTACTAATTTTTTGTGGGTAGGAGATGGCCGGTAGCTTCCTCCCCCTCCTAAATCCGTCACTAGGTCATTGATTCCCGGTTTTTCCTAAACGAATATGACAGAAAGCTACAGTGATGTCACTCTTACTGTGCGCATAGCGTGAATAATAGCATTTGGGTGACAGGAGTAGGTAGTGTACTTTTCTAAATACATTTACTCCCTATCGGCATACAAATAACACATCTCAGTTCGCACTTGTATAGATTTTTTCCACGTAAAAGTTAGATGTACGAAACTGAGCTTATTTCTTCCTACATTGACCGATAATATTCAAATAGACTCGGAAATATTAACCTAGTAGCAGCCGGCTCGCACGCGCAGATGCATTGTACTTCTAATGGTCTAGTCTTAAATAAAATGAGAACCACCAGCAGTGTCCACAACTTTAAAGCAAATAATTTATCATATTATCTTTTCAAACACAAATTCTCATTGCCTCTTTGGCGCCTGCTGTCACTCTGTTCTCGCCCCATATTGGTGCAGTAGGGAGGAAGAAGACACGACACAATCATGTGACTAACTATGGCCAACTACAGCTGATTCAAATCATTATGAGAAACTGCACGTAGTATATGTGAATTTCCGCATTATACGATATTCCCGCCCCAGGCGGTTCATTCCTATTAAGGACTCTATAACAGACGAACGCCCAGTGTGGGTTTTGAGTGAGTCAGGAGTCAGCGCTACGCTGAGCTATCGCATCGTGTCACCCACCTCCCAAGGCGCGATGTGTAGTAGACGCAAGTTCACGAGAAATGGAGGGGAATCGGAAGTTTGCCAGTCCCGCTCGTGGGGTTCATGAGGTGGGGGATCGAGAAGCGTGGGTGGTTGCAGTGGGAGCGGGGAACGAGTTGGGTAGGGTCGGGGAACACGAGCATACGACAGTCACGCTAGAACATCTGTGACTGGCGCTACTTGAGTGTTTTTGCGTGGTTGGTTCCGCGACCGGGTCGTGGTCTCCGCGTGCTGACCCCAATTGGTGGACTCTTTAAAGAGGAATTTCATTCCCAGACTTACACTGAAGAGTGTCATCGCAGGAGCATTTTTCAGGGAGATGTCAAACAGTTGATATACTACAAAGAAAATGGCACTTATGCTTTCCAAGACATACGCGCACTCTAAACCGAGAAAATATATGCATACATTTGACACAAATTTGGTGAATCGTGAAAGATTTACTATCATTTAATACTTAGATCAGGACGTAGGTAAAAGTAAATAAAAATGTTAGAATAGATGATGAGGGAGACTAGAATATGTACTAACGTGAGTTACATGAGAGTTATCTTGAGTGTCTTCTTCAATCCTGATTGCTACCTTCAAAATTTAGTGACACTGATATCACCATATCTTTATTATCGTAAGTTTCACATTTCGCAGTGAATCAGACTGTTCAGATCCAATACGTGTTATTTAACACATTTAAAATTATCATTTCTGAATAATCTCAAACAGTAGAAAATACGTACCATTCTTCTCAACAAAAATAAAAGTTCTACACAATTTATTGTTGGGTACTTGTAGAATAGTATTTTTATTTTCTTTAATATTGGTTTATACATCTCAAAATATTTAATTGTAGATCAGATAATTAATATATTTTAGAATTTTTCTTCTGTTGTCTTTTTAGCCTGTAATTCTATGATTAATATCGTCATTAGAAAACATTTAAAATATACATCTAAAAATAATGCTAATCAAACACTTTTTTTACAAATGAGTATACGTCTTGTCTTGAAGGTGACAGGTCAATTTTCAGGATACGTTGATTTTTTTACTCAAACCATTCATATCCTTAGAGTGAGTCCTAATTTTACGTAAAGAATACAGACTTAATTTTATAATCACGTAAATTCAACTTTTATTTCATGTTATTCGTTCTGAGCTAAAATTCCCGAGCGAGACGCACAGTAAACCCTAGATTTTTGATGAAACAAGAGATCCCATTCTCCTCATTCACACCACAGTACATTTATGAGAGAGGCCAGCCTTTAGCCCAGACCATCTGTGAATCATGAGTTACGCAGCGTGCATTATCAGTTAGTGGATCGCGGATGGAGAGAACACGCACGTTCAGTTTTAAGGTTATTCCAAAGAGAGTAGTGTCGCCTCTGTTTTAATCTCACAAACTGAGCGGCAGAAATGCAAAGAGGGATGTAGATGTATGGAATGAATCCCAGTAAGACAGAACATTTTCTTTATTTGTTTGAATGCCAGAATTTGTTTTTACTTTATCANATATATATATATATATATATATATATATATATATATATATATATATATTCACTTCAGTTCTCACTTATATTCGTAAGCTCGTAGGATATGAATGACCGTGGCTTTGCTAATTTAATCCATAACATTATTTCCATCATTAGGAAACGTCGTGATTCTAGGATACTGGATACTGGATTTTTCGAGAACGTGGGTTCTCAATTTTTTATTGTATTTTTTCATCTAATATAGAAATGTTCCCAGCATAATATGAGAGAAAGTAAAGAAACTTGTACGTCGGAGAATTACGGTTTGAAAAATGCCATGTCTGAATTTTAGTGTGGTTTAAAGAGACGAGTCAGTGTGTTTGATTGCATTAGAGTCGATTACCACAGAAATGCAACGTGTCTACTGCGTTATTTATTTTTTCAGTACAGACAAAAATCTGATAACCAGTAAACGGAGAATTGAAGGTCTTCTCTGTCTGAGCACAAGCTTTCTTTCTGTTATAAAACACGCTCTTGAACTTCCTGAAACAGCAAAAAAATATAAGTGAATTTTGGACAAATTAGGAAATGCGGACATTTATCTTTCTGAAGTAAGCTTCTCTTAGTTAAGTAATTTTAGGTAATTTTTAGTTTGTTTATTATTCATAAATTATACTACAAATAACAACGCCATGTCACCTCGTTTATGTCTGTAAGTTCTTGTTTGTTTTATTAACTAGCAGAATCTTCATGACTGTTGAGTCTTAATTAGATTGAGTTTTGCGTTTCAACATTTTATGAAATGCGATCTAAACGCTGTATTCAGGAAGATGTTTTCATTTAAATGTTGTATTTTTATTGAAAAACACTATGAAAATTTCTTTATGCTTAAGTAAATTGTTCCTCGAAAACAAATTAGCAATTAAAATAGAATTAGACAATCGGAATCTAAATATTGTTACAAATTAGCACTGTTTGTTTTGAAATTTATCTCATGTAAAAGTTAATACGGGTAGTGTGTGTTCTAGTTTGAAATTTGACGTGGTGGTAAAATATACTACGGCATTATTTCAGAGTCAATAGGGAAATGGTGCTCATATACCTTTCCGGCGTAATATTAAAGAAATGTGAAGAAATTCAGTCAAAAAGGACTGGTTTTCGTAAGTGTGTGATGTCGTAGTTTTTGCGGAAGAAGGAAATTTGAATAAGTTTTTGAGGAAGAAGGAAACCCTGAAGTGACACATTTGACAATAGTTATTCTCTAAGACTTCTTCTAACCTTCCATTGAATTCCAGGAATGTGTAATAAACATTCAGTGACCCCCATAAATTTCTGACATTTTGGCCAACATTTTGGTGAGGAGGAAATATTTTGGAATGAAATATGAAATTTTATTATATTAAACTTTAATATTCCTTATTATTTATAAATATATAAACACATTTATTATCATATATATGTAGTACTATTTTCCGATTGATCATTCGATTAAATTAAATAAGAAATCTGTCTGACATACTCCAGACAGTTTGAAAAAACAACTTTCGATTTAAATATTTGCGCTGCGCAGTCACTTTATTTAAAGCTGTTGTTTTGCTGCTTTCTTCGCATTTTCTTCTCATATTCGAGAATTAATGGCGAACACATTTAGGTATTATCTCCTGATACAGCTCCGAATAATGAGAGAGAGAGAGAGTTGTGATTATATTTTCTCTACCACTAAGAGCTTAATGAGGCTAGCTAATGTGTTTTCCGTTCTGGTAGTAAATATGTTTCTAGACATTTATAACAATATTCCTGTGCTATAATTCTATTAAATTAAAATCAATATTAATTCGCTATACGTATATTATATTCAAGAAAAAGAAATCTAATATAATAAATTATAATTTCATTCAATGAAATTTGAGATATTAAGTTACAAAATAATAACGAAAAAAATTAATCATGTTGCCATATAGAACCAGGTGGGATAATTTTAAACAAGATTTAAATGTTTCTGTTTCACTCGTCAAGTTCTATGCCATAATTCGTAAGAAATGTACTTTTAAGCACACTAACTTAACGAGTCACTTTCCTTCTCTAAGATATATTGCAATGGATGTATGAAATTTCACACATTTATTTGTCAGTCTACAATTACCTTGAGACATCGGGGAGAATTGTAAACAACAAATTCTCTCGTAATGTGAAATGTGGAACGAGTGACGATATGGACATATGCTATTGTAGTTGATCAAACTTTATATTGTATTTTGCCCCTTCAAACACCGTATTACATTTATTGCGACTCAATTTTTATATTTACCCAGTATCCCTCTTTTTACCTGCGTATTTTCATTCAAGTGCTGTAAAACACTGATATAGTTTCATTGATTATAATTATAAATTTATTGTCAAAAAACAGTACAAACTGCGTATGACCACGTGGAGGAAAAAAAACTAATTTACTCTCCGGAAGCGAGCAAGGGACCATCCCATCAATTCCGATCAAGGGCCCTAAGGCAGAGGCGGATTCAAAAATTTCAGCAAAAGTTCCTAGATAAGATAAAAAGTTAGCTGCGAGTTATAATACTAATAGAATGTCAATATGTTTGTAATTTTAAGCAAAAAATTACATGTACAAGTTATTATCGAACTATAGATTATTCTGAGTATAGTGTTTAAAAATCATAAGAATTGAAATAACACTAAATTCACGATTTATTGTTACAATAAACACGCCCCTAGACAAAGCCTAGAGAACCTGTATGATAAATCCGCCTCTACCAGAAGGAAAAACGGAGAAAAACCCGGGTCAGGATGGGGCTACAGAATTTATGTACACAACCGTGCCAAAGTTGAGTACACATAAAACTAAATTAATATGAGTCATAAGACATCATCCGGACTTCCTAAAACCCATAAATGACATTTAATTTTATTGTTACATATTTTATTTGTTATTTTACCACTTTAAAGCAATACATTCCATGCAAGTCTTCTTTGCCAGGAAGCTTAAGCACATCACTTTGAACGAATTTAGTGTTTGCGTTATTAATACTTTTCAGTGTTCTCCAATTAGTATCCCAGAACTTATTGAATTTATAAGCACATGAAATGTGTTTTTCTCTAGAAGATTGGATTCCATGTTTTCGAAAATATTTATCGGAATCTTCTAACTTCTCGCAGAGGTCAGGCAATTGTTACAATAATTCATTTTTTCTCTTTGTTGTGCTTCTTTCTCCTTTTGCGCCTGTGAGATGAATCATTTTTATGTATAAAGGTAGGTGAAATCACTTATAAACAAACCCCACCTACCTACTGAAAAAAACTAAGAAATAATCAATCGTATATTATTAGAACATACTAATTGTGATGATATGCTAGATAATTCAGAAACACTCGATTATACGACAAAACTGCGCGAAATCTATAGCAAATAACTATGTTTACAGTTACCCTGACCTTAGAAAAAAAAGTGGGCTAAATGTAAACATCGAACTGTGGGGCATACGTAATTCGTAGAAGATAATACCAACACTTTTCTGTTACCTTAATACATAACTGATGATAATAAATATATATTTAAAAAATTCAATTATTTTCCCATAGTAGTACTTCGAATTGCAATTACTTCGAATTTCAATCCCGGATAACAGAATTTGTATAAGTTTCTATTCCATCAACTTCTGAGTTCAAAAGCGCGGAATTGTTGTATTTCATTCAGAGTCACCGACTTCTAATTTTGACCATCTCTAATTTCTCTTATTCTCACAGCGGCGCTCAGAACACGTGTTGACATTTACCCCTTGTTTACAATGACCACCTGATGTACCTCTGTGTAAGCAATTAGCCCAGGTGAAGACAGATATTCGCAGTTTGACAAATTTGACAGTTTATGTCAATCGCACATTTTGCTAGTGTAATGCCGAATTCATTTTCTCTAACAAAGGTACGAGACTGCACGGGGATGGGATGAAATTATTTTCCTCGAAAGGTCCTCCCCTAACACAAACATCCGTTTCTCGCCCTTGTGTCCACATTCGAGATAAAGTGAAGCCCATCGCAAATGTATTTCTTTTCAGGGAGAAGGAATGCGTCGACGCGTGGGTGTCGTAGACCCCGTTCCGCTCACGGAGCTCGAGCACGCGTCCTCTCCCGCCGCCGCCTCCGCCGCCGCCCCTACTCTACAACCCATCTCCATGGGAGCGGAAGAGATGTCATGGATGGACGCAGGCAGCCAGACGCTGTTCGAGAGCGACCTACCCCCACCGCTGCCCCTACCGCTGCCTTCGCCCCCGCCCCCGCCAACGGACGCGGCTTCTACCGCCGTCACCGTCGCTCCTGTCACTCCCGCTGCCGCCGCTTCCACTACCATCCCCGCCGCCGCCCCCGCCGCCTCCATCGCCTCCGCGGCGTGTGACGCCGATGCGGAGGAGGAAGCTGAAGACGACGAGTCACTGCTGCCTCCGAGGCAGAAGCGTCGACGGCAGCCCGCGGTGGTGCCGCCGCCGTCGTCGTCAGCGCCGCCGCCGCCGCCACCGAAACACGTGAACAAGGTATGAAAACACGTGAACAAGTTTCGGAATGCATGCTCAAGTCATTTCTTTTTGAACAGAGAACTTCCTCATGAACTTGATGTAAATAGCTGCAGGGATAATATTTTATTAATAGGATGGGATGCTATCCTTCTTTTTCAATGTTGTGTGAGAAATGAAATGGTTTTGTGGTTTGGTATGGGACGTGTATGCCAATTTCCCTATGTTGCTGGACATGATGTACGATTAATGTTATATTACTTGTAAGCCCTGATGAAGATAGCGTTCTGTACCGTAAAAACAATTCTGGTCAAAACTCAAGATTTTTGTGCTTGTATTTTACTGATTACGATAATTCACGATTAACGAACCCTTAACAAGGAATCAGTGATTTTTGGAACAATATTAACCAGAGAAATCGTTCCCCTGGGAACCAACACAGGGGCTACTTCTAATATTTTTAAAATGTTCGACTTTTTGGTCAAAATTCCCTGCTCCTTATGACAATAGTTAGGTAAATTTTGAATGAAAATAATGTAATAAGGAGAAAAGTATATTTTAGATGGTATGAACAATTTTATTTCGCTTTTGATTTGTTCAGTGCTGTTGAACTAACTTATACGAAACCCGAGTTCTTCTATTAACAATGTGCTTCAGAATTAATTCAGGAGACGTTTTCCGCTTATATCACGAGTGACTTTGCTCGTATGACAAATGCTATTCCGACACTTCGAGCATGGTTCAAAGTTTTAAGTAGAAATCGTCTTTAAGATGCAGAGTGCTGTAACAAGACACCGCATTCCGTTACTTACCATGTCTTTACTTATTGGTATTTGTGACGTATCACGGAAAAAAGTAAACGACTAGCATGACTGGGGTTCCTGGAAATTGAGGAAACAAGAACGCGAGTTTTTGTTTGCTTCTTTTAAAGTTCTGCCTTCTTGAGTTCTATGAGCGACTTTGTTGTGATTTTCCGTAAATGTGATAGGCAGTGTCTGAACGAATATTACGAATGTTTATTATTCATATCAGGACTTTTCAGTACTCTGTCTTGACAATTTAACTCTCCCATAGGCAAACATCTTTGCGACTGTTTCTTGGGAATGGTGTGAAAGCTTCTGAGCTAAGTATATTGCTATTTTATTCTTTGTCTGGACATTACACTAAGGATGAAAATTCTTCTTGTAAGTTTTTGTTTCTTTTGGTCTAATGACACTCGATGTTTGATGATTTGAATCCCCAGCCAATAAGTTTGTAGATTGTAGGTAAATGGTAAAATACATTGCCATTGTAATCATGATTAAAACTTTACTTGCTGGAGAACCTGAACTCAAATTCGGAAGATTGCCACATCGGAGGAGCAATGGTTGACTTCAATGTTAAATGAATCATTTGGATGTCTGAGTATTGTTTTTCACGAAATTTTATTGAAATGAAACGTTTCGGTTGTAAATAATGAATGAAGAAATGTTTACCGCGGTATTCCTTTTTAGTTGTCTCCCACTCTCGAGACTCTTTATGTCTCGCCTTACAATAAAATATCAAACACATTTCAGTTAGTATCTTCATATGGGCTCAATCAGGCCAAGGATATGCACATATGTATTAACGCTAAATGACACTAATTCATGTTAATACACCAGTGTTTCATCGCATCTCGCGAGTCGTTTCATGGTAGCTCTCAAATCAATTTTTAGAGAAAATGTATATTACGAAATTAATTAAATTCTGCTTTGAAATAGTAGCTTCTTACAAAGATATCGATCAAAATTGTACATTCTGTACATTTGTGGAGATCTACAGATTTTTATAAGAAAATCCATACTAATATACAAATGCGTAAAGCGAAAGTGTGTCTGCCTGTTTGCTACTTGATCACGACTAAACCATTGAACCGATCGAGATGAAATATGGCAAGGAGATAGTGAGGATGAACATACGCTAACTTTTAGTAATAAATGTGTGATAAGAATAATAGAAATGGTTTTAGACGATAAAAGTCGATAAGAACGGGGAAAGAGATATTTATATTCGCTTATGCTGCTTAAACGGTTAGAGATAGGTGACTACATATTGTTTGCCTTACAGACTTCTACAACAATCGCGAACAGCATATGTCTATCCACAAAAATTAACCTAAATTATCAATAAAACTTTGTTCAAAATAGAAGTGTTAAAATACTTCAATTTAAGAGAGTAATTTAAGAAGGATGATTTGTTTTGTGCATTTCGCAAACACAAGGAACGTAAAATTTCGACGAATAGTTTAGATTTTACCAGAATTTTTATGAAATGGTGCAGTCGCGTCATGTCTCGGAAGCGAATATTCGACCGGCGCGGATCCCGCGAGATGGTGTAATGTATAGAATCAAGATTTGTATTAAATTTGACCTATTATGAATTTGAAAAATTGTAATGCTGTACATGTTTTTAATAACCAGTGAGTAAAGGTATTTTGATACTACAATGTAAATAGATTTTATTTTTTCCTGAGTAAAAGAAGATTAGTCTAAGAAAAATTCAAGACAACGCCGGGTAATCAGCTAGAAATAAATAATTTTAATACTGCTTATGCCGATATGAATGACAATCGGCCACTTTACTAAGTCGAAGAAGTAAGGAACCACGCCATCAAATTCGATTGAAAAATCCAAAGGAAAACTAGTGAAAAACCCAGGTTACAGAACTAGTTCAGATAACCGTGCCAAGATTCATAACACATAAATATAAGTTATAAATAATAAGACCCCATAATATTAAAATTTGTTTTAAAATGTTTGTATTAATGCATTAAATCCCTAGTAATTTTTAAGAAGTAATTTGATAGATTAATAATTAAAAATAAATTCTATTATTGGTAATAAATGAATAAATACTATTTAATTTAATAAATTAATTAATTAATGACATTTAATAGAAGATTGTTTTTCTTATTTTTCCCAGTTTCGGAGTAACAAAAATTAAGAAATTCTCTAGCTCAATTCATCGCTGGCTATAGAAGTACAACCAATATAAATATTAAGCTTAGATAATTGGACTATGCCCAAAAATCTGTAGGGCTTGTCTTATCTATCGGCTATGTCACTTATTTCATTCATTGTAGAATTTGTAAATAGGAAATGTAGCGTGCTACTGAAGCTTATCTACATGGTGAGATAGGAGGTAGGATGTCGGTTATACGGCTGGTGTTGGAAGGTTAGCTAGGTTTACCAACAACTTGACCTATGTGGAGGCGTTAGTAGGAATAGTTACGAATAGTAAGAGTTAGTCATACTAGGAGTAGTAGGAGATGAATAGAAGAAAGACGGTTCGCTTTTCAGTTATGTGAAATGGGACATTGAATTTTTGAACGAATTTTATGAATTTGTACGCTGGGAATTGATCCTGGAGATACTCGGTGGCTAGCAAACAAGCAAACCCTGAGCCACCGGAGGGGCTGTCGTTTATTGTTCAATATATAAGAGGATAAAACAACCGACAATTGTGACTTACTGATGTATCGGCGCCGTAGTTACCGTAGTGGTCTCTCACACCCGAGTGCTCGGGTTTAAACCCGGTCGAGGTCGACGGATTTTTAGGGTGCGAAAAATCCACGGATGATGGATAACTACTGCATGTAAAAGATCATTTGATGCTGTCGGCAAAATTAATTCTCGGCGAAAAATCCACCCACACAGAGTTCCGCCAGATGGCAGCGGAAGACGGAACGTCTACATTGCGAATGTGGTTTAGCAACCAAAGAAAAATGGGCCACAATTAACGGGAGCCGAGACCCATACGCTATTTCATTATTATCTTACTGATGTAAGGAATCGGTTCCCCAGAGTAGTTCGTCCGCAGAGAGGAGAACAAATAGTTGCTTCCCGGTATCACTTGCAGCGTTCCCATGTTGTTCCTAAGACTATGATGGACGTGAATTTCAATGGAGTGAAATCACTCTGCGAGACAAAAAAGAAACAGTCCCATATCTATCCCGTTGACACGGCGCCGACTATGCTCAATGAACTACTGTTCCTCGTGCTTACAGTACTTTCTCAAAAAATGCGTTATTTTCCGTTTGCGAGGGGAGAGTGAAAATAAAAATATTGATCTACCTTACGAGGCAGATCAGTGCTGTCCAACTGGCGATACGCGGGCTACATGCGGTCCGCGAAACGAATTTGATGGCCCGCGAGTTACAGTATATTTTACATCTAAAGTTGGGGGAAAACTTAGTGTTATAAATCTATGTTGTCAGAATTCTTATTTGATGTGGCATGTCCAGCGAGAAAAGGCACCAAGTTGAGTTCGTAATTATCACATCGTATATTACAATATGAAAATATTTGGTTATAATACTAAATATTAAATATACTTAAAAAAAGAAATATATTATTTGATTGTTTCTGATAAATATCGATGGAACGCAGCGGATTTGCATACCGATTAAAAATTCATTCGTCCAAACAAACATTGGTCTTTATGAATCAGATATGGATAAAAGTTATTGCATTTTGTTCGTTGTGTTAATCTATAATGATTCGTTTAAATAAGTCTTCTCCATTCTAACTACATGTCAACATCGATTCGGACAATTACGTGTTTTCTTTAGGAGCGCATCAGATTGCTACAATTACAAAAAGTTTTACGTGGAAATATTTTATAATGAAATGTTGTGTATGATATAATATTTCACAATATGTAATATTCGATATTAATATTAGTAACGCTATTACCTGCTCATTTGAAGACTAGATAAATGTGAAATGAAGAGTTGATCATTTGAAAAGTTTTATCGAGTAAAGAGTAATCTTTTGAAAGAGAAAACATTACTTAAATCTTTCTCGTCATAACTCATAATTATTTTATATTTTCTTTTCAACAAAAATAGGATTAGTATATAATTTCAATCTAGCGTAGGCTGTGCGTATACTACTGTTGATTCTAGAACAATTGTATATCAGAACGAATGTTCGTATTGAAATTTTAAATCCGTAAGCAGATTAACTAACAAATGATACTTCGTATTCCAAATCCTATTGATTGGCTTAAAAATTACGAGGGATGTGAACGTTGAATCAACTTCTCTCAGCTAATAGCAGTCGTCTCTTCTCGTGCATTGCTTCTCATGTATAGTCCTCGGTGAAACATCTGCCGCCATGTAGCCTTCTTTCTTCTAAGGACAATGCAGAAAGACTTGCTTTCCTAATTCCGATTACAGCTGCACATTCTATAAATGTAATTTATATTAATAAATATTTATTTATCTGTCTATACAATACATGCGATTGAGCAGATCCTGTAGAACGAACTGATTTACAATATACAATTAATTTCATTTCACCATATGGGAACAATGAAATAGAACTAAAAATTTCTTCATTTTGCTCAAATTGATTTCCTTTGAACGCTGTAATATTACGATTTTTTCTGTAAAAATCCATTAATTCAAAATTATGTGAAATATTGTTTTCAATATTTAATCCATAACAATATTTGACTGTATCCCTAAGCCGTTATATAGTACTCTAAAATTCACATTTACGTCCAAGATTGTGAACTAATGGACTCTATCAGTCAACGTAACGATTCTCCTCATTTTCTCTCCGATAATAATCTCTGATAATCACCTATCACGTCGATAATTTTAAAAAGGGAGCTTCATTTTCATTTCGTAACGAGATGGGTCAACCAAGAAATGTGAAATTAAAATTGTACGCGATTTCGCCCCATTCCTTAACTGGACAATGATATAAATATACACGTCTACATGTGCTTAAGGTTTCTACATCCTGATATATTTAAGTACTTTAAGTAATAATATACATTAAAAAAGTAATAATGATCATTTTATGTTGACCAAATTTATATTTAATGTGTTTAGTATTTTAGTTTAGAAGAAAACTTGTTAAAGTTAATTGGTAATGGGGATATTTTTTGTGAATTGACATTGACTCCTTTTAAAAATTGCCCACTTCAAATGTCCCATGTTGGAGTTAATTCTGTGACATTGGGTTGTCTCTAAAATATTGTAATATCTAGCACCCCTTAGAAAATTATCCTAATAAATTCTAGAGTGTATGTACCGACAACAAGCAAATGCTACTCTAAATTCGAAACATGAATGAAATTCACAAATTTATTTAGTTAGAATCACTGCGCACAGACGAACATAAACGGAGTCTACGTACATTTTTTTCTCTATCCGGAGATCCAGAAAATTATATTCCGTCAAACATAATTCCATCAAAATCTCGCGATAGAAAATGTTCCATATTAAAACACTCCCTATTTAATACGTAAATGAGAAAGTTAAAGTAAACTTTCAGTTTGCAGTAAGTGCATAGATGTGTAAAAATTTCTTAATTGGATTTTTTCATGGTTCCCTGTATCAAGAAAATGGATTGTTTAAGATGCGAATAACAATTGTATGTGGAAATTAAATATCTATGAGAATTTTTTCTCGTCAACTGCACCGAAAAATGTAAAATTATGTAAATTGTGTGATAAAACAAGTAGAGCACTTGCCATGTGATAATTCTATGACTGTGTCTGTAATAGGTCATACGTTCCGACCTATTCCGTCCAATTATTTACCCTTCCTGAATACTTGCTCTTTGAAGCCCGTCTAGGGACCTTGTATATGCCTATGCTCCTGAACACGAAAATTACCTTGGGAGTCAATTTACCGACAACTTAATGACAAGTATTAAATAATCGTAAGCTCATTCTAAATCGTTATCAGGACTACGAAGCGTGAATATTCCTCTCTCTTAACAGGGACGCATGCTTCCGTTACGGGAATTGACAACATGATACCTTAAGTGAAAATCAAAATAAATCTTTTTTAAACTGTGTTAGGTTTTAAAATTGTCATATCACCACTCCTTCCGTATTCAGTTATACTTATCACATAGTAACAGATCCCGAGTGATTGGAGGTTACTGAATAATAAATTAATAAAAAATATCCTGAGAATCGCTTCTAAAGTTATTTGTACACATTATGGTTTTTTGCAAAAATTATGCTCAAACGACGAAATTATAATATTGTTATGGGATACCACGAAAGGGTTATATGTTTAATATAAAATTTTCTTTAATATTGGTGCATTCATTTCTTGATACCCGTGCACTCGCCAACCGCACGTGATATGTAATCGATGTAGCGTTGTAAAGATTGATTTTATCATTGTTGTATTTGTAAATGGGAAATGTAGTGTGCTATTAAAGCTTATCTACATGGAGCAATAGAAGTTAGGAGTTGGTTGGTTGGCCATTGTTAGTAGGTGGGCCGGTTAGCTGGGTTTACCAACAACTTGGTCCAAGTGGAGAGGTTAATTGTAGTTAGAAATACTAGGAGCTGGATAGAGGAAGGAAGATTTGCTTTTGAGAAGTCACAGGATATAAACTGGGACATTAATGTGAAAAGCGACAAGTTTTCCGGCCCATCGGGAATCGAATCCGGGATGACTTGGTGATGAGCGACAACACTATCACCTGAGCCACGGTGGGGCTAAAAATTTATTAGATATTGATTAGTCTTCGTGTTTACTCCTTTCTTTCTAATTACAATTGGATAATATTATTGTATCATCTTCTGTATCGTGCACATCTAAATACGATGCACATTTTAGAGATTGGTGATATGGTAAACAGCTGAGCTATTATAATATCTTGGAAATATAATTTATTAAANTTTTTTTTTTTTTTTTTTTGGGGGGGGGGGGGGGGAGGTGGGGGAAAATTTATCATGATATTACCCTGGGGCATAGAAATGTTAAATCGACCTCTTCATGGCCGACTCCGTAGTTAAAAACCGCCGTAGACTGGAGACGGTAATTTGACAAAACGCTGGAGTAGTAACGTTATCGACACACATACTTCATTTTCAATTAGGTATAAAAAAAGTAATTAAAAATGTTTCATTCTCATTTGAATTTGTTATGTGTTATTGACACCAGAGAAGATTGAAAAAATGAAGGTTGAATTTGAATTCGTGTCTTTTCCTTTTTATTTCTCTTTTAAATTTCAGTTTAATTCTTTGTCCCCCCCTTCTTGACTAGGCTCATGCCAAGAAGCTTGCTTTTTATATTTCAATCCAGAGTCAACGAAGAAAACATTCATTTTTTTAATGTTATAAATAATTTAGAAGAGAATATTTTGCCATTCTTATTCAAGATTTTACCATTTTCATGTTTCTTAGCGCTACCCCTTTGTATAATACTTATAAGTCACTTCATTAAACATTACAGACTCCAATAAATAATAATGTGGTAGTATTTCCTAAAGTAGAAAGGGAATGTGCCTTTCATGGAAGTTTTGGTTCATGTAATGTTCCTCACACCTATATAAATAAAAATTAAATGCTGTTCGTTGGTAAGCGCATCACTTGAACACGGCTTGACCGATTTGGTTACTTCTTTTTTTTTTAAATGTTCGTAATAGTCAGAATAAAGTTTAGGGAAAGAAAAATGGAAAAAATTATCCGGAAAATTCGGGAAAAATAGAAAGCATTGCAATGAACGAAATGGTGATATCACAGCAAACCAGTCAAAACAAAGCATTTCTTTGTTGTGATTGTTTATTTGAACATAGATCTTGCGATGGAAATCGAAATGTAAATAAAACACTTTGAAATTCATTGTGATTTTAAACTTAATAAAAAAAATTAAATCATTTGGTTGACATGAAATTTCTGACAATTCAATTGTGACTTAAATTTTGGAATGAAACTGCATGGTTCCAAGTCGTTCACATTTCAAGCATTTCAGCGGTGTACTGCCGATAGAATTAATCTTGCTTGTAAAATTTCCCATTGCCGTACTTCTGAATGTACTCCTCGTCAAATTGAATATCTATGAATACAATCGTTAATAGATACAATGATCACTTTATAATACATTTTTCATCTCATTTTTATTTTGTTTACACATTTAAAATGGTTTTTCACAAAACGATCACAAACAAATATATAGAAATTTAGTGGGCTCTAATGACCTCGATGTTGACGAGCCCTAAAGCCCCACCAAAAATAAATAAATAGAAATTTAGACAGTACAATTTTTCGGGTTAACTAGTCTGTAATGAAAAAATGGGACAAAATCAACGTAGGCTTCGTGAGAAGGAATTTAAATGCACTATTAGGTCAGACACAAGGAATTTTAACATGGAGAAGGGAATATGGATGAAACATTTAAAACGTTTTGTTAAGATATTTGATATTAGAAATCTGCTAAGAAATATAGATGCGCATAGATGTGTCCTGCACATCGATGTATTAAGATATATAGTTGGATGGTCCGGTATATCTTCATACCGACATAATTTGGAAAAGGGATATAATGACTGATGAGAACGGAGAAATTTAAAATAAGACAGTCTTATGGATTTATATACTAGATGTTTTTGTTGTGAGTGGGATCAGTGATGAAAGAATTAAAAAAATCAATATAAACAATCCTCTCAGAGCATACTGACTTGGTATTCAAATTATTAAGTATTATGGTTTTCAGGGTAAAACCCTGTTTGTGCCTGATAGTTCTCGTCCTAAAGAAAATCAATTACGACCATTGACACGTTGCCATTGTTATTTTCTTTTGTATTTGTTAATGTCGCACCTTTGAAGAAACAATGATGTAATACTATTTTTCTACAAACGAGTCATCAATACCACAATATAACTGCACCTTAACCCTATCTGTGGCTTGAAAAATAAAATTGAATAAAATCCGTTTCGCGTTTGATGACGTCTTTTGTCTTTGTAGCTTTGCGGATCATGATCTACTTCCCTGATGTTACAACGTCAGTTGCGCACGATATTTTGAGAACAGTGTTTGAATGCGAACCTTAAGGTATTAATATGTCATAAAATTATTTATCACCGAATCAGCAAGGACAAATAATTTAAATTTTGTCGTAGAAAATTTTCAACAAAAACAAGATTGATGTAATGTTGGTTTCAGAAACGTATTTTAGCAATAAAAGTTAAATTAGAATTCCCGGATATGAGTTATATATACGAGGCATGCAGATGGAACAGCAATTATGATAAGAAATCAGATTAAGCATAATGTTTTCTTCGAAGATATTGAAAGTACCTTACAAACAACATCTCTTCTAGTAAATGATAAATTGGTTGTCACAATATCCGTAATATATTGTTGTCGTAAGTATAAAATGTTGAAACCACTTTTTCGCCTTCATGAAAACCTTAGGAACAAGATACGTCATTGGAGGGGATTTTAATGCTAGCATCTCGATTGAATACACTCACAGGCAACCAACTTTTCAATGCCACAACATATTTACACGATAAAACTACATCATGAGCCACATAACTGGTCAACCAATGAAAATAAAGTACCAGATACTAGTGAATTTGAGCGAAACTCACATTCTGTTCGATAATACGAACGTTTAATTTGATTTAGGCTGTCTTTCACGGCTATTCCACTATCTACCGGATACTGCCGGGCGAGTACTTAACAGAGTTTTCACTAACCGATCGATAGATCTTGCGCCTTTAACTACGCTTATCCAGTTTTTCAAAAATAGGGTAATTGACAACCTTCACGGCGTTCATTTTTGAAGTTCACTCTCCCCGATGACCTATCCGCTCACCTATCGCCCGGTTAAAGTTACGTCTCTGGCCCCGGAGCTATCCAACGGATAGGGCATAGTGAAATACAATTTATCATTATCGGACGGATAAGTTATCCAAGTAGTGCTATCCGGCCGATAAGTACACTGGTGAAACACAGTATTAGTAAGACTAATTTATTTACCTGAATAATATGGCACATACTTTTTCTCGAATCTGTAAGTTGTAGGCAAGTTTCTCTTGGATTCGTATTTAGCATTAAACAGGGTATCAGAACAGTTATGATTATTACATGATAATACACAATGAAACTCACGTAGTTCACGTACAATTCTCTACAAATATTATTTATCAATTGTATACAGTCTCTGTATCTCAAGGAGACTGTATAGTCTCATTGTTATTTATACCAGAATGGCCAGACGTGTCAGCGTTTTCAAATGTCAGAGCTCAAGTAGTTAAGGAATATCCTTTTCAAATAAACGAGTCAAATAGTTACTTTTCTTGATGGTATTTTAAAATGTAGTTATCTCGATAAGAGAGGTGAAAAATGAAATAATGGGAAGTCATCAACACTTATTTTAATGCTGAAATGTATTTGTGTTATTTGCTACGTCCGGTTACGCTGGAAAGGAAAAATAAATCTAGGGAACATTTGCGTATTAATGCATATGGTCGTATGTATGTCCAAGGGAAAGGAGTATGTATTAAAGTAGAATAAAGTTTAGACATTTGTTCAGCTGTAATACTAAGATTCGGAATAAATGAATTGGAAATACCAATAATACCTTCATTATCTAATAAGCATACTGACTGGGATATTTTCTGTCAATGGTTTAATAAAAGTGCTGCTGCTAACGTACCGTTAAAAATTCATAATGACGTAAATAAAGCCGTAGAGTATCTTACTAAGGGTATTTAAAATGCTGTATGGGGTTCTAAACCTGAATTAAAAATTAATTCAATAAATACTTAATATTCTCATACATATGTACATAAAAGAACAAATCGCAAAAAAAAAGGAAGTTAAGAAGAATTTGGCAGAATACCATAATTCCAATCAATAAGAACAACTTAAATAAAGCATCACAGAACCTTAAAAGGCTTTTAAAGGGATACAATACAAACTAATTACAAAATTATTTAACTAATCTTTCCCCACGAAAAATCAAAGACTACTACTGGAAAGCAACAAAAAAGACTTTAGAGACCTACGCTTCTCCAGTGAGATAATTCGGAAGCTGGGCTAAAATCTTATCAAGAAGAAGCAGAGTACTTTGTGTATCATGTAGAAAATGTATTTAAACCTCGGGAATAACACAAATTTAGAATAAGAGGAAATAATTAAATACCAAGATGTGCCTTTGCAGATGTCTTTTCCAATAAAGTATTTTACGACAAGTGATATACAGAGGATACTCAAAAGGTTACACCAAAAAAAAAAGACTTGATAGCTGAGAAAATCCTACGGAATCTACCTATTAAAGCAGTATTAAACATCACATCAATATTTAAGTCCATGTTATATCTAGAATATTTCCCGCAATCATGCGAATAAGCACAAATTATCCTTCTCCCTAAACCAGGAAAAACTCTTCATGAACTCATCCTACCGACCGATCAGCTTTCTACCAAGTGTCTCGAAAGCTTTTGAAAAACTGTTCTTGGACCGACAACAGAAGATAATCAAAACCCCTGATCATCAATTTGGTTTTAGAAGATTATATTGGACAACTGAACAAGATCACAGGGTTGACACCATAATTAAAGCCCTAAAGGAAAAGAAGTATTGATTTGCTTCCTTTTTGGAAATCAGTCAAGCTTTTCATAAAGCCTAGCATGAGGGCTTAATATAGAAATTGAAGAGATCTCTGGAATCTCCCCACTGTTTGTAGTTAAAATCTTATATAAACAATAGGCTCTTTGAGGTTAGGCATAAAAAAGAGCTATCATTTTGTTCCACCCAATTAGGTATCCCACCAGGCAGCGTATTTGTACGTCGTGTACTCTTCTGATCTGCCCTCATAAGATGAAACAACTGTTACAGTTTGACTAGAGCAGTCTCCCAGTTTGAATGCATAATTCATGAAATACTTTTATAATTATTAATACTATTTTCAATATAAACAGAATAGACAACATTATTTCTGTGGCGTCCGAAAAAAAAGCAGATGTACTTTTGGGTTTTACGAGGACGGCATTTTAAAGTGTCCAAAACGTTATAACTTTGGCAATTAACTTTGATATAATGTACTATTATAATACTTTATACCTAAGATGAAAAACTACGTTTTCTCGTAATAAACTTTTAAAAAATTAATGATGATTTACAATGTAAAATGAATAAAAAATAATTACCTCAAGTTCATCGTGCTTTGATTATTTTACCCTATTTATCCAAGTCCTTAAGTTTATTCTCAATATATGTGTAAGTTCTTTATTCCTATGAAACGTGTTCTTAACTGGTTACTTCTATTTTTTAGTTTTTCTACCTTTCACGTACATCTAATTTTCTCAACTCGAATTGAGAGATATATACATTCTAAATCGTTTTGACTAATACGAATGAAACTTGCACAAAATAAACATTTTTCATATACCTCGTTTTTTCAAGACGTGCAATTACGCGGTTATTACTGGGAGTCGCATGAAGTTAAATATAGCTATGTGCTTGACTAGCGCCTTGCACGCTTGAACTACGTTAAGAAATTTGCACTTTCATTAATATTTCTAAAAAAAGAGGTGGGGTATGTTCTATTGAAAGTACGGAGCTAAATTCCACCTTCCCCACCGTCAACATGATTTTGACAATGTCTTTCCTTGTCTAGGTGAAGAAGGCGAAACGACGCAGAGATTGGTTCAAGTTGTGGCGAGGTGACAGCACAGCCCCCACGTTCACAGTTCCTCGCATCCACGTAGAGCCTCCGTCCCCGTCGACGCTCACCCCGTCACACTCGAATTCCCCGACGCCCGAACGAGACACACCGCCCCCGTCGCCGCCAGCACTCCCACCGCCACCACATCTACGGTCTCTGTTCACACCCCGACGTCTCGGCGCGGCGTCTTCCCTGCCCAACATGGATTCACCGGATCTGCAGGTACGGTAATGGTTTCTTGTACATCCTTCTGAGTCACCGATCATGTGGCAACGGCATAGCTATGTTTTGGGGTTGGAGGGATGGGGTCAGTTGACCTTTCAGGGGATAAAGTACATAGATCTAATCTCTACACAAAGTGTTCTGATACGTGATATAAACCCCTATCAAGTTTTCTAGGTCTCGTGGAGTTCGCCAGGTATACTTGAACTAGCGTGGTTTGAGGATGGCTTGATAAAAACCGTCGTGATAGCGACAGCGTTGATATTACCTCACGTACATTACTTTACGTTAGATATTACTAATTGATTGAAATTAAATGATATTTATTTTAGATACGCATGTGAATTTAATGAGCAGGTGTATAATTTACGTCCAGAAAATTTGTATTGCACACATTTGTTTTTTCCTTTCATTTTGTTTTCAATGAGGGAGGGGGGCGAAGAATGACACTCACTATACATCCTTGGTTTGGCCCTTGATCGGTGGAGGTATTATATTATTTTCGCAGATTACTTTTTTTCACGAAGTGTTTTCGTCACATCTGGTTCTTTTCACTGCTCATACACTATTTAATTGTCATTAGTCACTCGCGCACATGTGTTTTTGCTCACTTTTCGCTCTTTACTTCAATTTCTACTTGAGTTGTGAAGGGAAGAGACTTCAGTTATTGATTCGGGATCAAAACCATACATCCATTCATAATCCCATTTATTCGTTTCATGTATTGGCTCTATATTTCTTTTTCTCCGCAGAACAATTACCTACGTTATTCGCATGTTATACCTTCAATTAATGTTATGGACGAAGAATTAATTCGTCCTTACTACAAGGGAGAAGGGGGGAGATAGACGTTTAACTAAGCAATATATATATATATATATATATATATATATATATATATATATATATATATATATATATATA
>NNCF01126580.1:295285-361779 GCA_002313205.1 Laupala kohalensis | reverse complement strand
ATAAATTATTGAACTCACTTTCTTTGATTTGCCTTGAAAATCTGTAGTTTAATATGTAATCAACAAACTTGCTGTCTTTCAAAACTTCCTGAAGCTGAGGTTCTGTTCACAGAGAGAGAATGAAATTTTAAGGGCTTAACGCATTAACCTTATTTTAACAGATATCACAGAGCTTTTCTTTATCATTATTTTCTTTATTTTATTATCATATTTAATAATTCCTACGTACCAAATTTAAATACTTGAAGGATCGGCGTACCGGTACTTTTTCATTGATCAATACAGCACTGGGCACAAAATGTGTATGAGTGTAATGCAATTTACTTAATGTCCAATTCCGATCTAAGTGCGCAAAGGCAGAGGTTAAATAAAACTACTGAACCTCCCAAAACTGTACAAAATGACTAATTATTATAAAATCTAAAGAATAATTAAGTTTTTTATTCAAAAATTTGCAATGGAACTCTTACTAAGCATATGCATACTCGAATCAATTTCTTACAAAGCCTCCCAGGTGGCGCAGATGGTAGAGTTGTCGCTTCTCACTAAGTCATCCCGGGTTCGATTCCTGATGCTGGAAAATTTGTAGCTTTTCACATAAATGTTCTAGTTCATGTAGCTGTGACTACTGAAAAGCCAACCTTCCTTCCTCCATCCAGCTCCTCCTAGAATCAATAACTAACCACTTCTACTAACTCCTCCACGTGGGTCAAGTTGTTGGTAAACCCAGCTAAGCGGCCCACCTACTAACAATAATCTACCACCCAACTCCTAACTCCTATCGCTCAGTGTAGATAAGTTTCAATAGCACGCTACATTTCCCATTTACAAATACAATACAAAAATATCCTTACTTTATCTCAAAAACATTAGTAATATGTGTGTAGCACCTTTCGGTGCCAATCGTTCAGTCGTTAATGTAGCAGTCTCCTAACCACCAGGGAGCGGGTTTGATCCCCATCGAGGACAGCGGATTTTTTTAAAAATCCACACATTACATGTTAAAGAGTATGTAAGAAAAAGAATTTCATTTACTGTGAATTGATTACTGTGAAATGGGAGAATTAATTTCTAAAAAATGAAAAAATGCTCGCAAGGCCCGGCTCGAAATTTCGTGTTTTTTCGTCCTTTTTGGTCTGCAAAAATACCTGAAATATTGTGCCGCCGGCCTGATTTATTAGAACGGTCCAAAATATCATAACGCGAAAAAGCCTGAAATTTTGTACCGGTTCGTAGTTCCGTCTTCCGTTACCAGATTTCAGGCCCATCTGCCATTGGTAGTCTGCGAGAAGCACGTTTCGTTACGCGCTTTTCACGGAGTCGAAACGGACTTGAAACGTGGTAGCGTTCGAATTTCCATCCTTATCACGTGCTTTTTCAGGTTTCGAAACACGTTTTGCACGTACTTGAAACGCAGTGAAACATGTAACACAATGTTTAAACGCGCTTGATTCTGTCAGGGATGTTCAAATTAATTTCGAGCCCAGCGTCATCAACGATAAAATAATAAAAATGTTTGATACCAAAGTTACTCCTTTTCGTATGTAAAGTAACGATTTGCATTATGAAATTATGAATCCTTCTGAAAATATCATACTTACCCTCTGCTCTTCTTCTCCCCCAAGTTGTTTTGAAGAGCTACCTACCACCATTTGTCAGAGAAAATGAGATAAGTAATGTCAAATTTCAATTTCTTGTATTGGAAGCTACTTTATATACTTTTCTTAAAAATTTTCCGGCAAAATGATTTCTCTGAGTTTTAGAAAGCATTGATGGGTGTTTTTGAATATTAGGTAGAAGTAATATTTCCTATTTTAATTCCAATGAATTGAAACATTAATACTTACAATAGTGTTGGCTTTCAATTACATTGAATTTTCAATATTATATAGATATTTAGAAAATATTAGATATTGTAACTTTACCATCAAGTCACGTGTAGGGCTACCCGCTGGGCGCCAACGCAGTGGGTTCAGCTAAGCTCTCAGCGTTGGACAGATATAATACCCTCATTAGAACTCGTTTACGAGGTTGTTAAGCGGCGATCGGTTCGTGTTTTCATCGTCCTATTGTCTCAGCTAACGTACATTCGTTACCGTTTTAGAACTTGACGTTAATTACTGAGTTAAAACTGCCCTAATGAAAAGGACAACGAAGCATGAATTAAAAAGATGTATATAACCCTTTTGGACGCACTTCATTTAAAATATTCCCCATAACCTATTAGTTTGTTTCGGTAGATGTTACAACACGTAAAAAATGTCGTCGAGTATGTATGTCTTGAACACTAAAATACGTATTGGAAATATTTAGTGTTTTTATTTGTTATTTGAAACATCTAGTGTTTTTAAAAAATCTAGTTTTTAAAATTATCTATCACTGTTAACGATAACAGGGTAGATTGCGTAGCGCATAGCGCTTATGTAATGGATTACAAATATAAATAATTAAAACATTTTGTAATTTAACGATGCATTTGTTTTTAATTATAAATAAATTTTTGAGCCTCATTTTTACGTAATGTTGCTTTCTTCTGTCAATCGACAACAATTATTTTCATGTTTTTGAAAGTTTTAAATTATTTATTTCATTACATTATTTTCAGTTTATTTTTACTTTCCGGTTCTCGTTTAAGTTTAAAACAGCTGTGGTAAAAACAAACATTTTGAAAAATATTCATTTCCTCGAATTCATGTATTTGCCTGAGAAAAATAAGATATCATTAGCATTCTACTTTTAATGATGTGCGTGAATTAATTAGGTATTGAACAATATGTACGTGGAGAGTTATGACATAAAATTCTTTCGCTTTATTCACCATTTTCGGACTTGACTACCTTCATCGAGAAATGTAACTCACGTGCACGCGGCCATAACTCAGCAATAAAAGGACAGATGCAAAGTTAAGAATGATATCATTACATCCTCTCTAGAGCAATAAAACTTTACGACAACACAACAAATAGAACCTTGTCGCCGTTCATATCTCTTGTTAAAAATTCATTATGGGTGCCAAGGTGTAAGTTGTTATTCGTAACTTGAGAATTCTGATGTTTGAATGCCTTACGAAAACTGAAAAGTGCACGGTTATGATCATGAGATATTTTTTACTTGGTTTTGGGGGTCGCCAACATCCAAGTCATTAGAACCTTGTATCATGAGATGTACTTGCATACATTTTATTATAAGATTTCACAGATGTGTTGGATGACATTTTAAATCAAAGATAGATATGATTTAAGTTCAGCGGTTAAGTACACAAAATTGGTCTGTTTGAAATGCAGTTTTTTGTTGGAAGAAATTGATGTGCTGAAAGCTAGGAAGACGTACTATTAGACAAGTTAGGAGTGCGACTGCAACTTACGTCTGATGTATTCTGTCACTGTCCATAAGAAGGTCATTGCAGGATATTACAGTTATCTACTGAGAAGCGATTTGTCCTGGACAACCAAGCATATTTTTCGGCCTCACGGAAGTCTACGTTTTACAGATAGTTTCAAAAGGATTTATAGTTTTTTGCAAGTATAGTATCCATCAGCATGACACTACAATACATAAATGAAATAATAAAGAATGATTTTCACAAATTAACAATACCTAAATACATTTCGTTAAGAATAAACAAAAGTAAAATTAATGACATAAATGTTTTACGTAGATATTTTTGTTCAAGTTATTTTTTATTGTCATGTGTTGTGCTTTTGTTGACTCTGATTGTTATTCGTTACTGTTATGTATACATTTTGCTGTACAGGAATGCAACCGCGCTTACACTGTTATATAACATTTGCTACACAATTTCATGAGTTTGCTATATATACACTTCGCTACATGTAACATTTACTTTATGTAGCATTTCCTCATAAGAAACTGCTATATGTAGCAAAACGCTACATGAAGCAAAATGCTGTATGTAGCTAAAATTTTTGCTAGATAGCATTTCCCGTTTGGAGACGGAGAAGATCAAAGGGATTTATGTAGCAAGTTTCGCCTTCGTCTCTGCTACTGTGCCTTGCGGATCAGAGTACAGAAGATAAAGAATCGGCAAATCAGAGGTCAGGTGTATTGGGTGTACTTTTGCGGAGTACAAATTTTAATTGACTCATTTTTACTTTCTCGTATACGTAGTATATAGATAGTTTTGTAATCATGAAAAAATTCGAAAGCGAGATTTCCACGGAAATATCCGTTTTGGTGATCCCCGATTCTGAAAGAGTGGTTTTTGGCATAACGTCCTTCCGTCTGAGCGATTCTGAGTAAATGGATGAATCGATTTAATTCGCATTTTGTATTTGCGGTAGAGTTCACTTGTTGCCGATGCAAGTGCTCTAATTTTTTTAACTTCACATGAAGGTCAAAAGTACTCTTTTGAATATTTCTAAAAAAGACGACTCCAACGATTTTGCTTAAATTTTGTACGTCAAGTACAATTAGTATATGCATTACATCCGCATTAGCGGTATTTCGCTTGAATGTTTGGTACAGGGGCAGTAAAATAATTTCTGTCTACTACACTTACACATTAGTTTACTGTTTCAAGAAGTTTTATTTAGCAGTGTAAATGGGCCTAGCAGACGTAGAATACACTTTTCGTAAACTGAAATGAAAGATATGGTAATGATAAAATTTATAGGAGAATAGGNTATAAGAGACAGCTTATTATTTGTATAAATTACCTGATAATAGATTCGGTACTTCACGTGGCTTCCGAGAGACGCTGAGCATCGATGTCTTCACTTCAATTTTCCTTGTCGAGAATGCGGAAGCGGAAAAACGAAAGTAATTAGAAAATCCCTCTTTGCCTCTGAAATTAAACAATAGTAAAGTTTGAGTTTATTGGTTTAAAATAAACTTGAAAAAAATTTCTTTAAGGAAGTGTAAGCAACGCGAGTCATATGAAGCAGTTTTTAGATTTTTCATTGTGTATTGAAAAAAATTATATTATATTTATCATGGTGTGATGAAAAAATATACCAAAACAAAATTGTTGGGTACATATTTATCAAAAAAAATCTGACTTATCTTTCAACGATTTTTTCCACGAACTATCTTTCAGCGACTTGTAGCAAATGTTATATAGCTCTTGGGTTCATTGCGTAAACGCTCCTTTAGTTCATCGATAGGCAACTTGTCAATATCATTTACTTTTTCTTATTTTGACCAAATTGTCGATATTTCACCGTTGCCCAGAGAATTCATTTAATTCTATATAGATCTTAAGAAAATGTATCTAACTTTTGGAAGATTTAGTGCTAATTAAACGGTTTTAATCGATTTTTGATACGGTGTCAATTTTGGAGCTTTAAGTTTTACTTTCCAATTACATAAGTACGGTATATTTTTACTGATCAACATAAATGAGCAAATAAAATCCGATTTTCTTTGGACAATTACGATATATTTTGTGCTGTTTTAGAACACAACCCATCAAAATAAATAGTAATCGTACATAAAAAGGTCGAAAGTCTTTTTTATTTATTTATCTTGATTATATAGTGGACGTTAATCGAATAATTCGTTTTAATGATGTTGGTAGTGATGCCTATAGCATTTATTCTGTTAGTGATGCAGAGGGGTTCGAACAAATATTGTGAACACATTTGGGAGAACGATGATAATTCGCAAAGCAATATTGAATTATAGAATTTATTAATATTTGGCGTCATGTTTATAGTGTATTTATACGGATACGTTCTCATAAAAAAGTTTTAAAATTTGGATTTGCAAAAAGTCTTCTATTCTGTTAGGTTATGAAATAGGTTCAAAATCACAATCCGTGGCGTTTTTGTCTGACAAAGAATTTACAATTTTTGGGACAGCTACCAGTGGAAAAGTTTTCCTTCTCTATATTATTTACTTTAAATTTCTTTATATACATGACTTTGATACAGTGTTGCACCATGGAATTAGTAATCTGTAAGAAATACAAGAGATCATAACTAATATTTTGCATCGCCTACGACCAGGTGAAAATTGCGACGGACCGGGAGTCGAACCTGAAACTTCCTGTTTTACCCACCTCGACTCTTAAAGCACATACACAATATCCACCTGGCCCGAGTCGGTAGACCTTTGTCAACCCCCCCCCCCCAGACGATGCAAAATTCCCTCCCTGAGCAGGTACTCGAAAGTTGTGAGTACAAAATAACTAATATTTATTGACTTTTCCGCTGGAAAACCGGTATGTATTACGTTTTGATTAATAATCATTTGAAAGATTAAGACATACTCATGATAATTAATTAGTATGTTTTATTCCTTCAAATGATAATGATTACAGTGAAAGAAAAATGTATCTTGAATAATAAGGTACATTAGAAATGAACAATATGTCAAATTAGAATAGTTCACTTCAGTAAAAAAAACAGTTAATACAACAGTGTAAGCAAACGTCCCGAAGGCAACGAGAAAGGTTAAAAAAATGCGACGTTCAATTTTCATTACCTTTTCAATCTGAATTCGAAGCCACTGTGTTCACCCGGACATCGAATGTTTACCACGAAATGTTCCCTACTTGTCAGCTCTTTTGAAAGAGCTGTTCACAACTTCGCCCACACTTTGGGGCGGTGTTACATAACTAAATGGATCATTCACACATTGGTGACCTTGCATTGTTGTGAGTGCAATCTCGCAGGTTCCATCAAAGCCTTCAGACGGAAATGCCACACACAGGATAAAAGAATGGGAATATCCTCGTTCGGAGAGGTTTCAATAAACTCGTTCTTAAAACATCTTTTTTATCCCTAGACAAGGATGGTTTTGAATTATTTTAATATTTATATGTGATTTTTGTGTTATTAACTATCGAGGTAAAGCTTAACTTATCGGACCAACTGATCTTTATTGGCCTTAAATATATTCTTTCGGAGCCCAGAAAAATGCAAATTAATTGCAACTACTTATTCTAAAACATTTATATATTGCGATGATGAGAAGACTCCTGCAGTTTTAATGACGAGAAAACATAAAACTTCAAAATGTGTAAAAATTTGAACATTTGATTAAAAGAAAAGACAAAACAATGTATGACATCGTACTATTTGTTTACTTTTATTTTTTAATAAAGTTTACTTTTTTAATGCGTGGAGATCAGGTATTTTCTGAGGGTCTTCGAGTTCTGCAATAAATTAATTGTTTTTATAGAAAACAAACCATGTAAATCGAAGAAAAATCAACAAAAGAAACGTCCCTTTTTCCCTCGTTAAAGAAGTATAACTACCCCTTACATAAGGATACTCTGCCGAAAAACTTTCGAGACAGGTGTCTGAATACGTGCAGGATTTTAATTTTTTTTTTAAACTACTTACCTTTATGAAACATATCACTAAATACTCAATGAATTGATGATGTACACTTAACATTAGATTGTTCCACGCTCAAATTTTTTGTGAAGAAATCTACCATTTAGATTCTCTTGAAAGAGAACGGAAATAGATTTTAAAACTGCCATTACATTTTGAGAGTACCAACCTTTGAAAAAACTCTGAAACTCTGAAAAAAAGCTGAAATTTTGAAAGAAAAGCATGGTATTTTGAAAATATAACTTTGTTCTTTCCATTCGCTTAATTACAGTAGAATTTGTAATTTTATCGTGACCTAAGTTATGACTCTTCTTTCACGAAATGATTATGCGGACTGTGGTTTACTGAACAAATTCAATTTTCCTAACTAATTGGAGATCGTGTCAATTCGCAAGTACGCAAATTTAGATGAAGGGATCTGTATCTTGAGAATTAAGGAATACGATGTTAGACAGAAAAATAAAATTATTGGAAACGCTGCTTATTGAGAGCATAGTTTTATGAATCACTTGCTGGTGGTAGCGTAAATAGTTTTAAACGTTTTGATTCATGATAATGTCACTGCGGCATCTTCCCGAGTGCGACAGTAATTTTATTCCTTAATTAGTCTGATCGTTTTAAGCAATATATTTTGGAAAACGTTATCTCATTATCTTTTGCATGTAAAAGCATGAAATCGTTGAATTTTATTACAAACTCCACAGTTATCATTTGCTGAATAAGAATTATTTTTCGCATTTTTATTTTATTTTATTAAAAAGTATTAATGTCAATGTATCGGCAAAACCGATTGCATTTTCCCCCAAATATTTAGGTTTAAAAAATAGACATTCTTGAAACCATTTTTTTTCACTTGTTGATATGCAAAAGAACATGACAATTTCAATAGTATCAACTATTTTTTTACGTTTTTTGTTGTCTCGACATCTATTAGAAGTAAGGGATCTATGATAAAACATCAATTTAAATATAATTGTCAATAAAATATCAATTTAAATATAAAAATAGGAAAAAATACAATATATTTCAGTCATAATTCTTGAAGATATCGGACACGTTATATTACGGAAAAAACATCCGCAACATGTTTTCCGATCCACAAAAGGAGATCATAACTATGGCGAACTCAAAAACACGAGGGACCAATTCCCATTCTTATTCAGCTACCCACTTTCAGTCCTTCGTTTCAGGGCACCATTATTCTTCCTAACGATGATATCTATCTCGAATTTTATGAGAATATTTCGGGTTAGCACAATAGTGTACAAGAGAAATTAATTTAAAAGTCTGATTTAAAATTAATAAATTAATCTTCATTATTCTATTTCATTTCGAAACTGTTATTTAATTACATACGCATGCTTTATGATAATAAATGCACTTAATAATATAGTTCGATTCCTTTACCACGTATATCTGCCGCAGACGATTGCTTCTAATGTGACGTTTAATTAGTATAAAAGATTTTCGCTGTTGATGACCTTTGATTTGAATGTTCATATAGTTCTTTGAATCTAATTCCTGGGGAGAATAATTCAGTTCTGTTATTCTGCTCACGTCTGACGTCCTTCAATTTACGATAACCTATTCTCACGAAAGTTTTCAAATCTAAGAGATTGTACGTAATGTTACAGCTGTGTCTGCAAAGAAGTAAGTCGGATACATGTTAACTGTTGTAATGGTTTTATCACATAAGTAACAACAATTACTTCAGTTTACTAGTCCATTGCTAACAACTTGATCACATGCACTGGACGTATTTGCACGTTGCATCTTTCTTGATCAGCAAACGAATTGACGCAGAACCAAACATACAAATACATAATAATTTTTTTTCTTATTTTCTAGTTATATTTAAAATAGCTTAAATGTATATCTGGGATTTTTAATTTATTTATATATTCTACAAATCTAATGTAAAGAATGTTAAATCCATTATCGCGAGCAAATTGACTACTGCAAAAATGCTTAAGATAATTAAAATTTCTCGTAATGTCATTCGATATTTTTGGCACGTGACTTTCTGAGAGTTTTGATTTTTCGAAAATATGAAGATAATAACATTAAAAGTTCGCGTGTTTAAGTCACGTTGTCAGTTTTCACAAGCATCTCTAAAGTTGCAGAATGAAAGAATTTCTCTGAACTACCGTCTTTATTATGCGGATCTCCCCGTCAAATTAAACATGGAAGAAGAATAAATTCTAGGGCTAGTGCTAGTGTCCGCGCAGAAATTATGAAGACTAGATTGATAATATTAATTTTGTTAACGGTTGAACAGATTTATATAAAATGGACGGCGAAGGAAATAAAATTCATCCCTTTTTTTAAAACGTAACTCCTTAATGTTTTTAGCATTATTTTATGATAATTTATTCCAAAAAGGTAAAAAATGCACATTAAACTAATTTTTTAACGGAAATAAACAAGTCATCACCCTATCAATACCGATCGAGGACCCAAAAACAGGGGCGAATTTAATATAAAATTTTTTATATTAAATCCGCCCCTGTTATTATATAATAAGTAATTGCTGTTATCTATTACATCCAAGATAAATCGTAACAATTAAAATCAGTAAAAATGGGAAACATATAATAATAAAAGTATTAATTTCATTTCCATATATANATCCATCTCTACCCAAAGGAAAACCGGAGAAAATATACGGGGCTAATTAGGTCGAGTCGATCTCTCAACGTCCAGTTTACGTAATTTCTGCGCGGACAGTAGTTATCGTCATGTTGAAATCTTTAGCCGCGATGTTCGTGTCCCGCGCATCCAAACATCGCTTTGCAGTTCCAACAGAAGGACGTCGTTCTCGCACACATGAGACCGGAAATGAGGCGAAGCGGCGCTCAGCCCATCAAGTGGGCCTTGGCTGCGCGCGATGGCGGTGGCGCGGCGGCGTCGACAGCTAGTGACGGCGGCGGCGCGCGTAACGAAATAACCCGCCACCTAATCATAAATTGACATGACGACGGTTAGCGCTCGTGAATCAGAAACGAGCCGGTTGTCCGCTGCGCCGCTCGGAGCCCATGGCCGAAACGCGGGAGTCGCGAGGGGTCACTTGACGCACTTGTCTGCCTCGGAAGGCAGGAGGGGAGAGTGGAGGGTACTGAGAGCGGCGAAGAAAAGATGTGGTGATCAAATGCTGATCTAACAGCGGCAACGAATTAGGTGGGCAGAGGATAGTTCGTGACAGGGTTCTCATTAAAGCGAGGGGAAAGGAATTCTCTCCCCCCTCTTCTGACTTCCCCCCCCCATCTTCTACATTGTATGTTTATACCAATCCAGGATAAAATAATTCCACCTATCGTATAATTTTGTCAAAATTAAGCATTAATTTCAATAAATATGTCAAAAATGTTTCTTGGTATGTATGTGGTAAGTCAATAAATAAATCGCAAAACTGTATAGAGGCTTCAGAAACTTATCCCATCTCTTTACGAGTGGCAAAGACGTCTTTCGGTTGTTGTCGCAGCCAACGAGTAACCTCTAGAACTACAGCATCAGTTTCAAAATGACGGCCACCCTAATGATTTTTAGGAGCCCAAGTAGATGAAAATCACTGGGGGTTAAGTCGACACTGTACGGTGAATTTTCCAAGCGTTCCCAACGAAATGTTCGTAACAGCTCCTGCGATGATATTGTTGTGTGAAGGCGGACATTGTCATCCAGAAGATACACTTCCTTTGTCAGGAGTGCAGGTTGCTTCTGGCGAATGGACTGTTGGATTTCCCGCAGAATGGTGCAGTACGACACAGCATTTTCAGTCTCGCTGTGAGGCTGGAATTTCAGCATTACGACCTCTTGTATGTCCCAAAATACGATGAACATAACCTTGCGGGCTGATGAGGTGGTCTTTAATTTTTTTGTTCCATTTTTTTTTTTGGGGGGGGGGTTAGGGCGCGTCAACATCGAGGTCATTAGAGCCCATTTTTTGTTCCATTCCATGGAAGATTGTTTGGATTCGGGTAGAAAATGGTGAACCCAAGACTCATCCCCCGTAACAATTCGTGCCATGAAGTCCTCTCCATCCTCAGGGTACCGAGTGTTGTGCACCAAGTGAGATGCTACAAGGACTGACGAATTCTGTTCTTTTTGTGTTTCTCAGACAACTGGCGAGGCACCCATCGTGCACAAACTTTACGAAAGTGCAACTGCTCGTAAAAGATGTTCCATGCGATTCCATGTGAACAGCTTACAGCATGCACTACGTCATCAATCGTCGCACGTTGGTTGTTACAAATGATTTGTTCCACACGCTCCACTGTGACTGCAGTTGACACCTCCGCAATACGACCAGGACGATCCCCACCTCTGATACTTTGCCTTTCCTTGTTCAACTTCTAGATCCAATTGAACAAAGCTTTGTGTGAGAAACAGTTATCATCATGCACGGGATGCATTTCGTGATGCTCTTCTTCTGTGGATAGTCCTTTCGCCCACAAAAATCGCACAACTACGCGCTGTTCGTCTCGTGCACACTCGTGCTACACAGCTGCCATCGTGCACTGACCGCCTCTGACTGACTTGCTCCACCGGACCATCGGACTAGGAAAAGGAAGAAAGGGGTTGTTGAGCGCATCGAAGAGATTACAGAACAGGGATGGATATGGAATGTCTCAATTGAAAAGTTACACATCTAAATGAGAGTTTTGCAGAGATAAATTCCGGCGTTTACACAGTAATTTACAGAAAAGTGTTATGGATGGGGTAACGGATCTATGGCGGACTATTGTACGACACAAAATGCGTAATGATGAACTGCAAGAACGAGAAAAAGTGACGGGAAATTTGAGAGACACAGTAGAAAAATTGAAACAAGTAGTAAATACAAGTGTACAGGGAAATGGAGAAGGACTTGGGATAAAGGAACAGATAAGGGATTATAAGGAAGAGGTTGTGCAGCATGCTGAGGAGATTCTGGATCAGGTTATAACAGTCATTAATGATAGGATGAATATGCTCAATGAGAGTAGAAAAAAGATTGAGCAGAGGAATGAGTATGAGGTGATAGCAACATTAGGGAAGGTCGTTGATCGAAGACTACGGGAGGAACGAACAAACAGTACAGACTACACGTCACGTACATATGCAGCACTAGTAGGTGGGCAAATGCCTCAAAATAAGATAATTTTACGGGAGAGACGGAATAAGGAGAAGCATATCGATATAACAAAGAAATTAGAGACACTATTACACGAGAAGAAAGAGGATGTAAATGTAATAGTTAGCCGAGTTACGCGCAAAGATGACCTCCTTCTGCAGTGGAGAGAATATAATAAAGCAAATTATTGATGGTACCGCGGATATAGCAATAGGAAATTTCAGGGGACTAACACCGAAAATTGTAGTTTATGAAGTGGGAAAGGGACTTGAAGATAAGGAGTTCTTAGAGAAATTTCGACAACAAAATGTGCCAGAAGGGGCATTAAGAGAAGTTGAAGAGGAAATTAAAATTGTGAACAGATATGGAAGGAAGGATCGAAAATATGAAAATCTAGTGTTGGAAGTAGGTGGAAAATAGGCTAAGATGATGGAATAGAAAGGACGGATATTTATGGGATTTCGCTCGCATACCATAGCTGATTACCTTGAACCAATGCGATGTTATCGCAGCCAGCGATTTGGGAATTTTGCTAAAAAATGTCAGGATACTGAAGACAAATGCAGCCATTGTGGAGATCGCAATCATCGCTACGAAGCATTGGGAAGAACAAGAAGGTACCACGGTGTGTTTGTTGCATGCGAAAAGGCAAAGGCCCCAATCATTCAATAAGTGATATTAAGTGTTCACAGTATCTGCGTATGATATGTCATTCAAAAACTAACATATTATGGATTATAAAATCTTACAGCTAAATTTACGAGGATGTGTTGTAGGGACAAATGAGTTAATTGAGTATGTACGGCTAAACCAGATTGATGTTTGAATCTTGCAAGAACGATATATGAGCAGAGGAGTCTCAATGCGTTTACCTCTGTCATATAGGGTGATCTTCGAAATAAGGGGGAAATCGGCAATGTTGATAACAAATTCTAAAATAGACGTTTTACGAATAGATCGGTATTGCAATAAGTATATGCAAGGAGTGTGATTAACGAAGAGATTTAAGACATTATGGCAGTAAAAGTGTACATTTAGTATAATCGGAAAGGAAGGATGTTGTTTCAGCAAGTGGAATGTTTGTTGGATGACTATGGGTAAAGCGATGTTGTAATTGGATGAGTCTGAAATGCCAGGTAAACTTTGTGGAGTGATGTAATCTCTAATCAGCGAGGATAGCAGTCGGAGAATGTGATATATCAAAAACACTTGGCTATTTGTAATATATTTGGAATCACCACATTTCAAACAGACAATGGAAAGACAATAATTGATATTACACTTCTGAATAGAGAAAAGAATTTTGCATTGACTAGGTGGCGAAAAGGAAAGGATATTACCAGTGATCAAAAAACTGTACAATATACGGTTGAGCAGATCTCTCTGCGAAAAAAAGTGCGAGGTATCGAATACAATTTCTGACGAATTAATTGGAAATTATCTAACAAGGGACATAGACAATCCGAATTATAAGTGAGCACGAGACAGGAGGATACATTGGATGAACGATTGGACGATCATCAGCTTGCTGTGCTACAGGAGGCGCGCACATATTTCCGAAAAAAGGAGATGAATACACGAGGGGGAAGAGGTGGTGGGATTCTAGTATTACGGAAAAGAAAAAAGGAAGGAATCGTTGAAGAAAATATCAAAAAGAAGTATGAACAGAAGACAAAGAAACGATGTTTGCAGGCACAGAAATATTATAAAAATGAGGTAAGAGAAGAGAAATGAGAGTGTTGGGAGATCTTTATTGAAGGAAATTGAAGATCAAATGTTTGGTGTCTATCTTATGTGATTAGCTGGGAGAGATTGAAGGGGGCACAAGTAAGGGATAATGTACAGGGGAAGGAACTGTTTACCGAATCTAGGTTGGGCACTGGAATGTCCCTTTTAGGAACATTTGGAGAATAGAATATGGAAGTACGGGAATATAAGACGGTGACGAACTATACGACGGAGATAACGACAGAGACGTTAAACGAGATTATTCAGGTACTAAGTATGAATAAAAGCGCAGAATTTGATCATATTACGAATGAGATGATCAAACACACTTACAGGACATTTGGATATGAAATTTTTGAAATAATCAATGTATATTATAACTATGGTTATTTTCCAAAGGCATGGAAAATCGGGGTTCTTAAGTTGTTTTTCAAAGATAAGATGACACAAAGCATTATGTAAATTCTACAGGCCAATTTCGCTGCTTCCGATAATCGAGAAGATATTAGATAAGTGTATATCTAAAGAGCTCAACAAAAAATTGACACCTGAGAATTTCCGTAAGAACCAATATGGGTTTATATTTGGTCGTGGAACGGAGGATGAGTGTGCCTTTCACAGTGTAGATTGGTCGGTTGTGCAAGATTGTATAAAGGAATTGAATATGGGACAGAAGATGGAAAGCTTAATGAGATCATACTTTGAGAACAGACATGTTTTATTGGATATTGGGGAAGAGCGTCTATTATGGAAGATCAGGAAAGGTCGAGACGCCACTCAGAGAAGCCACTCTTGACATACCTTTTGGAACATTGTTTTAAATAAAGTTTTATTAGAAATGGAGTGGGAGGATACTATAATTGCTGCGGACGCTAATGATGTTCTGATATTAATTGGAGAAATAGCCGGAAATGATTGGAGGAAAGAGGAGAAAAAATATGAAGAAATTTGACGCAATAAATAAGATGATGTAGTTAACTATGTCAAAGGCGAAAACAAAAGGTATCGTTTTCGGATTTAAGAATGCAAGAAGATATCCGATAATCCGTGTAAATTATTAGCCTTTTCCACTTCATAAACTACAATTTTCAGTTAACTAAGCAGTTGAAATACTTCGGAGCGGTAATCGATGGGAAGTTAATATTTCAAGAACATAAATTATGTATCGATAAAAATGAAACAGATGCTCTATGGGTTACAAAGAGTAGGAATTACTAAAAACAACATTGGATAAAGGAAGTGCGTTTTATATACGAAGGAGCAATATTGCCTATACTCATTTATTGCTCTAGTGTGTGGGAAGACAGAGCGCATTTACAACACGTGGAAAGGTGTCTACAAAGTATTCAGTGTTCATTTATTCTCCCCTGGAGTAAATGTTATCGAACAGTCCCCACCGAGGCTTTAGAAGTAGTACTGGGAATATTGCCCGTGGATTTAGCGATACAAAAGCGGGCGTTTTGGTTTCGTGTGCGTAAAGGGGAGACTTTAATATTTGATGGAGAACAGATGAGTATGAAATATAAGACAAGGAAAAGTGAAATAACCAGGAAGTTATTGTTCTGCTGGCAAATTCGTTGGGATAAAGCAATAGTGGGTAGAGCCTTTTTTCCGGATGTAACATTTGTGACTAAACACAGATGGTGGTTTCAACCTATTACCACCATGATGCAGGCGATGCCGACACATGGACCGTATAATAGTTATTTACATAGGTTTGGACTAACTGAATATGACGACTGCTTGTGTGGAAATGGAAAGTGTCAACACAAAACATAAAGAATCTGCGAGAAGACATCAGCTCGAAACAGCAGCAGCAGCAGCAGCCTCCTGGATAACAGTTTTTCACAAGAGTGAATAGAAGAATCGATAAAGAACGCTACTTATTGTTGAAGAGAGTCGCTTCTAAAAAATAAGATTTCATTGTCGTGAAGTTTTTTAGAGTTTCGTCAGTAATGAGTAGAAATGAAGAAGCAAATTCACACTATTCAATAATGTGAATATTTCTTTATGAAAAAATAACAAAAAAAACGAATTTGATAAGATACAGTACGTATTTTCAGCCTCCTCCTCCGTTTCTCGTAAAAAACAGCCTTGGACAAAGTGAATCGTCCTTCGACTGTCGAGGAAGTCCGGTGGTTGCGCGCTCTGTTAATGTAATTCTGAAATATTTCTGTTCGCTTTTCGCGAGCTAGCCAACCTTGGNGGTACACGTGTTTCCAATCCGCTACCTGCACGATCGTTTCAAGCGTTTATTTGTTTTTTTCGATACAGAAAGGATGATGTAAAACATGTTATATACGAATGCAAATTCAACAATGAGGAATGTGGGCGGATTATGGCTATTCTAAGGCGGACAGAAGTTTATATTTATTTTTTACATTACCCCGTTCCGATTCTATATAGTTACTACCAGGATTCCATTCCTCATCCATATATGCCGATACTTGGACTCTCATGGTGATATCGCATTCGATATCCTCTTTATCAGTAGCCTTGAGGATAATTTCCGTTGCAAACTAGTCTGCTAGCACAATTCCAGCGACTGTGTTATTGTTGTCAAGTGATCGCTGAGAACTGTGTCATCGAGAAACCAACCTGTTGCCTTACCTCAATGTATAATGTTTTTGTTAACTCATATGCCGAGTTCATGCCGTTCCTTTACCCCTCATATAGTACCTTCTGTTGAGGTAACCGTCCCAGCCAACGAGGAGACAGGAACGTTCCCACTATCTAGCCTTCATGTCTGTGACAATTACATCTACTCTTTTCTGCCTTAGTGGGAAACAATTCAAACGTATGTCCATTAATACCGCATTGGTCACATGTCGCCCTATCCTCCCTACAGGAGAGCGCAATGTAGCCATAACTTAAAGCAGACAATTAAAGCATCGGAACGACTTTATATAATCCTCTACGCAATCCGACGCATACCGCAGGAACACTTTTCCCAGACGCATTGTTTCTCGATACCATCCCGTATCGACTTCTACTACCCAGTGCTTCTTGTTTCATGTTGAACGGCCTATAGTTCTAATCACTCGTATATTCCTCTCGTTTCCACCCTTCCTATCTCGGAACTGCTGCAAGAAATCTTCTTAACCCTCTCTGTTACTCCAAAAACTATTAATTGGGGGGAGTTTCGTTTCGCTGGCAACACCTTTAGACCTTCTTTTGCTTTTAATTTTTCCTCGTAGTGTGACACCGCCACCTATATCCTCCACCTCCAATAACACATGGCCACGCCGTGTGCTCTGCATACATCTATGTTCACTGTTGTCACCTCATCAAGTAAATACCGCAGACACTGCTCTACATTTGTATCCCATGTCTCTTGGTCTTTCCCCACTACAATATCTGCCACTGTGCTCAATTACGACGGCGCCGAACGTTGGTGAAACTTTTTTCTTCATTTGGATATTACTCAACATCATTTCCAGCAACTTCCGCAAACCCCTCATCTGCCTGTACACCCACCATCATGTCCCACCGCCGAAACATCTCGTCTTGCACTCCACGCACTGTTCGTTCAATACTGTTGATGTGGTGGTGTAGGATGGTGTTGACGGGCTCTATCTTTTTGTCGATTTGACTAATATACTCAGACATCTCCTGCATTAATTGTCTGCCTAACTCGCCCTTAGCATATTCTATTTGCTGCGTCATCTGTGCCCATTGGGCGTTCATTTTCGAAACGAAGTTTTGCTTTCGTCTCAATCCCGACCGTACATCCGGGCTGGATAGTCTCTCCCCCTTTTCTGTTTTCTGGTTATTTCCTTTCGTCCGCAGAAATTTTTTCCAGTTTAAATTTGACGCCGTCCACCGTGCTTTCAACCCTCTCTTTCCTCGCATGGGTATCACAATCGTCACGTTCATCGTCACGGTCATGTGTCTTTCATGTATTTCCTCAATAGTTTAGCACCTTCTGCAAGTATTACCTCCGATCTCTCGTTTTTCGCTTTTACAATATTGTAACGCCTCATTATTTGTCGAAAATTTGTCTCTATCCAATTGCGCATATTACAGACCTGCTGAGATCTGTATTTCTTCAAGATCATCATAATTTCATCACTCAATTCTTGCATCGATTCTTTGCGACGGATCCGTTTTCGATAACACCATACATCTGTTATCGACGAAGAACTATCATAGCTGTCACTATTCTGTGTCGCACCGAGGCATGTTCCTCTATCGTGACGTGCTACCGTACCCTTAGTCATGTTTGTGCCCTATTGCATATACATACTATTTTGTAACCCGTCTTCTAGTTTTCCTAGAATCATTTTCACAACATATATCACTATATCTATTCACCGTATCTAGACTTCTGTTACGCAATCATTTAAGAATCTTTATGTCTTAATACACTATAAATCACTCACTTATCATGTTCATGAACTATATCCAGTAACACCTAACATCGTTGTGCATTACTTTTCTTTGCACATTGTCTTGTGGTTTGGTGACGCTGATCCGCATATTCCACTTGTTCATTTTCTGCAAATGTTAGTAACTCTTTGTCTCTATCTGGTCTGTATTATCCTCGTATCTCCCTATGCCGATGATGTGTGGCTTGAGTGCTGTAACCCTCATGCACTGTTACTGTAGTCGTAGTTCCCCACTCACAGAATTCACACAATTGTTCATCCGCAGTAACAATATTGTCTGGTAGACTACGTCATATTATTTTGCACTAGCTTTATTTCCTCCAACATTCACTCAATACACACGTAGAATTACCCTTTGAACTATCTATCTTGCCATGACTACCCTCGTATCTCGCAGCGGATGATGTCTGTCTGTAGTATCTCTTAAGCTGGTTGGCCTTGACCCTTGTGTGCAATAGCTGTAGCCTAAGTTCCCCACTCACAGAGAACTCACTATTGTTCACCCGCAGTAGCAATATCGTCCGGTAAGCCACGTCATGTTCGGTAGCTCTAGTTTTATTACCTTCACCATACACAGAATACACACGTAGTAGTACTCTTGGAACTATCTATCTGGTCATGTCAACCCTCGTATCTCTGCCAATGTTAGCTATGTAAAGTAGCATTTTAACTGATTGACCTTGACCCTCGTATGCTATAGCTGTAGCCGTAGTTCCCCACCCACAGAATACACACAATTGTTTATTTACGTAACTAGAGTGTCCTCCGAAACTCTGTGATACAAGCGAACAGTAGTGACAATCCAAATATATAGTATTCCACGGCACATAAACAACACATATGGACGTGCTACAAATCTAGGTACTTTCATTTATCCTGATTTAAATATCATACTGAAGCCTACTTGTAACCTCATTTACAATTAAATCAGACAGCTACATAACCACTGCCGCCGTTGGGACACTGTCCGCCATCACAGTACCTTACAATGGGCTGTTCTAGCTAATTATGTCCCATCCTCCATATGTTTACATTTCCTTGTGAAGTAATTTTAGCCCGCATTTCTCGTTACATGGGCTTAAATTACACAAATCCCAATAGCACTTTTTCGAAGATTCTCTCTCCTTTTGTGTGCCCCGTACTAGGAAATTAATGTTACTGACCCTGTTCATTACGTAAACACCGACACCAGCTCATACTCAATTTTCAGTCACAGTTTTTTTCAGTTCCCTTTGGGTGATTTGCACTATTTTTTCACTCACACACTGCCGTAAACATACTCTGTCCCATTAAAATCCACAATATCAACAGCAAAACAATCTTTCCACTTATCGTTTTACGGAGCTCACATCTATGCGTCCATCTCATTCCGTTGCTATGCCTAGTATGCTCTGCAGAAGTTTATAGTTAGAAGAACTGGTCAATCGTAAGTTGCATCACTTCATACAAACTTTGTACATTGATAGAATGTAGTCTATGGAGCGTGAATTTAGCAAAATGTTTATCTTGAGAACGTATTCTCCCGCCGTCGAAATCAGACGAGTCTCGTTATTTGGAAATTGCCACGTCGTGGTACGAACGACATTTTAGCCCACTGGCTGCGTCCTTCTTTAGCCCACTTCATCACAAATAATATTATTTCACAAATAAAATAATTCTTCTATATTTATGTACACATATGAGTACAATTTAGGTAAAAATTAAAAGTTCATCACAAAGATAGGCGTTATTCAAAAGAAATTCTGAACCAAGATATGAAAATTAAATTGCAATAGTTGGTGACTGAATTTTGTTGTAACGTTTATTAATTAATATATAATAACCAAATATTGTTTTACATAGTTTTTGCAATAATTTAATTTTTGAATTGTACTTAGTAGTAGTTCGGATAATGTATTATCTATTAATGCCTTATAATAAATGATAGAATTTGCCTATGGGCTACGAAACACACAACAATTAATAAATTACGCACATACAATAAAATGAGATTTATTATATTAGATGTATTATGTGATTGCACCTGTCTGAGTGTAATTTCCATTATAATTTGGAATAGCCTTATACTAGGTATAAAAGAGCAGGAACTGATAACGTAAATAGTTGCAATCCTTTGGAAACTTAGTTAATTGTGCATACCAATATATACGCACTTTCACCCAGCTTTCAAACATATTTACTTTCTAAAATAAAAATAAAATATTAATTCCTTAAATGATTTGAATCGTCGCTACTTCGGAAACTGTTTTCAGCACTAAACTATGAAGGAGTAACTCGTTGGTCCATGTCATAAGAATGGAAAACGTAATTTAAATTATACAATATAAGAATTGTTGTTCTCTAATGTCGATACCTTTTTTTTACTTCAACTTTTAATATTGAACAATATATTCCGGATATTTTTCCTTAACTGTATTTATATTCACATCTTCATTTATTTGCATCTACTACATACATTTACTATTCAAGTGTCAATGAAAAGTAATATAGTGACAAACACCGAAAACTTTCCTTTACTATTCCTCTCGCTATACTAAGCTCGCTACGTGGTAAGTGAAGCAAGAGGCATAATAATAGCCACAAAATTGATATTATTGCAACTTTTATTACAAATTTACAGTTTAATAAAATATATAATTTTAAATAGCTGTAAATGAATTGTAAAAAATATAATGCATACTTTCTTCAGGAGGGATTACTTTAATATCTTTGAGGAAGGATCCCAAGTTTGCAACGCAATTGATGAATGTTTTAGTAGGTACGTCGCCTGAAGAGGTCCATAGATCAAGGGAGTCGCGAGTGTGGAAGGTTTGCGAACCACCGCTTTAAAGTATTATATTTGTTTTAAAATAAAAGAAATTTTCGTAAGGGGACTCCCTATTTTTATTAAATAACTCCAATAAAATTGACAATATTTAATGAATTTTATTTTTGCCAACAGTTTTTAAAATGTTCCGTCTAAACATAACTTCCTAAACTAACCATCTTTATTTAAATTAATGTATCTTCGTCAATTATAATATATTTTTGATGAAATTTTAACGGTTAAAATTTAAGGTTTTTTCAGCTTTCAGTACTTTAGATAAATTTCCGAAATCGATGAATGTGTATTTTGAGAATTAAATTTTGAAAAGTCGGAGTTTTTGTGTGTGGACCTTAAAATATCCTTTAATAAATAAATGTAAAGAATTTTTTATAACTTGCCACTTCAGAATGAACCCTAAGCATGCAAAATTTTACGGATATAGAAGTGTAATGATTCATTTTTGTATAAATATCACGCACACTTCGCAAATTTCGCGTTCACTGCACACCTAGAATTAACTTTCGTTTAAAACGAAATCGGAGTCATTCAATGTTAAATGATTGTAAAATTGACAAATAAATAAGTTTACTTTTAATTTTTAGTGGAAATGAACTGAAATACAAATCTGAAGCCAATTCTGAGATGTCTGAGATTGTTTTGGCGGATATAAAATGAAAACAATCCCTATACAATGTATGTACATTGGTACATGCATTTTCAAAATCTTGCAGTTGCAGATACTTCTAAGAGCATTGTTTCTGTACGCAATGTTTTCAGTACAACACAACAATTGTACTGTTTCATTGAAGCTTCTCACAAACGACATGCAGTGTTTACAAATGTGAAGAATTTAGCTAGTGCAGCCAGTGCGGAAGGTATTGAATGTCCCTCAAAGCATTGTACGACACACGATTTAGCAGCAGGTACGATAGCTTGCGTGCCGTTCAACAGCATCTAGTAGACATACAAAGTATGTACATCACATAGTACTTACTTTGGAAGAAAGTGAAGGTACGGACCCAAAAATTGGTGACGAAGCACACAGTTTCGTAATGTGTATCAGTAAGTTTGAATTTGTTCTTCGTATTAAATGTCATGAAACGTGTGTTTGAAAAGACAAATATTCTTTCAAAATACATACAAAATCATGATGTATCAGTTCATGAAGTAGTTGATATTGCCAATAGAACAATAAGGTCTTTAGCTGATTATAGAAATGAATGTGAATTCAAGAAACTTTGGTCTGAAGCACTTACCTTTTTTGAAACTCACAGTTTCGAGGGGCCTACTGTTCCACGCAAGCGGAAAGTTACGTAGAAAATTGGCGGAGGAGATGTTCACCCCAAATATGATTCACCTCAAGACTTTTGGTTAAGAACATTTTACTACCCTCTACTAGACACCCTCTCTGAGAACATCAAGTCGCGTTCTGAAAAAAAATCATCTGGTTTTACTGTACTATGTAGAAACATTACTGACTGCTTCAATGAAGAACAATAAGATTTGTAGTGACACTCTCAAAGAAGCTTGTTCAGCTGTAAGTGAAGCATTTTGTATTGACAGTGAAACTTTATCTGCAGAAATTGATGTGTTCTTTCGAAAAGATCCTGAAGAAAAAGATCGTAAACTGGTTTCAATGTTAGTGCTACAATTTAAGTCTGAAAACATTCACAATCAGAATGTATTTCCAAACCTTTTCCAGTTTTTGAGATTATTTTTAACTGTCCCTGTATCTACTGCGTCGGCAGAATGATCTTTCAGTGTCTTGGAAAGAATGAAATATTGTTTGAGGAATACAATGCTTCAAGAACGTATATCGCACTTGTCAATGTTGACCGTTGAAAAAATGGACCTCAACTTGGATGACTGTGTGGAAGTGTACGCCAGGCGAAAACAAAGACAAACCTAGTTTTAAAACTGTAAGTAAATAAACGTCAATAAGAAGCTTATTTTCTACATTTAGTTTCTATATCTAATACAATATTTATTTTTCCTTACGTATTGCGTAATGTAATAGTGTACGAAACGCCCTTCAGTAAACTCACGTATTTGACTTCGGCTAATTATCACTTGGTTTTTATTTTAAACAAGCAATTCTTTGAAAGTTATGTTTTTTAGTACTACTCAAAATGTGAGCACTATTATTAACATAGATATGTTGGTAAACGGGTAACTAGTACCTCAATACAAATTACCGTGAAGTATAAAAAACTTATCGTATTAAATCTAAATTTGAAAAAAAAAAGTTTTTATTTTTCATTTGCTGATTTATGTAATCATGTTTACATTATAAGGGACATTACATCACTATCGTCTCGCAAATCCTGTTCTCTTTCTGCCACCTGATGTTTTTGAGTCTACCCAATAGTCCCTCATAGGTACACTACATTTTCAGTGTTTCTTTAATCTCATATATTTCATCTATAAAGGAGCGAAATACCTCGTATTTTCTTCAATATCTATCATGGTATATGATATCAAGTATCACCTATAGTCCCGTCTCACCGCTACTTGTCGATATTATTTTTTTTGATTCCCAATCGCCGCCACTGTTTATACCCGAGGATCATAAATTGTTCCGGATACTAATAAGAATATTTATTTCTAAATAGATAAACTGTGAATGCGAAAGACCATGAAAAATGTCTGTGAAGGCGTGCTGTTGCGTAAAGATGTACGTACGTCGTGCACGACATGGCCGTTGGGGATCAGAGAACGCAAACAAGCGCACGTCGTTCGGTGTTTGTCTCCGCGCACACGCCACCGCTGCTTCAACCGATGCCCAGTGGGTGCTAATCGCCTTCACCTAGACTCACTACTGTCACAAGGGGCGCAGTGCTCTCCAAGGCCCTGTCGAGGAAGGACTGGCGTGCATGATGATGTCTGTTCTTCACACTGGTAGGTTATCTACGCAATACACTGGCGTAAGCGTGCCATGCGTCCTCAAATTATGTGTTGAGAGTCGGTTTTTGTAATTCGGCTCCAATGTTATCAATACTCTGGGATACGCAGAGAAAACTATGATTGTGAGCATCCTAGGTATGGAATGGATGTGAGATCCAAATTCAGAGGAAGGAAAGGATCTCTCCAAACCTTTGGATGCCACATCCCAGCGTTATAGTATCCAAACTATAAATTTGGAATGTCCTTTACAAATGTTTGGAGAAATCATTTCCTTCCTCTGAATTTCGTTCTCACATCCACGCCTGCTTTCTCAGTGTAATACTGTCTTGTAAGAATACATGGTATGTAGTACGAATAAGGAAAATCGTGGCAAAAGATATTCAGGACAATGTCCTTCCTCTTCTATGACCCTTGAGAGAGTAGCCAAAACCGATCTTCCCTTGTAGATTGAAGAGTCGTCTTTATTGGCATATAATAAATCGTTCACCTTTGTTTCACTGGGCGATACCTTTACTATTAAGAGAGCGATAATTGTACAGTCATATTGAGAGAAATAAAAGTGTAATATTTACCCGGTAACCTGGAGTATATTGAGTCGGAACGATATCTTAATAGCAAAAACTGTTTTCTCTTAAAATATTCAAAAGATATTTAGGCGAATCTTCCAAAATTGAGAAAAATTGTGAAAAATTATCTTTTGCAGAATAAGGTGGCGCCGTATCCGATCTATGGACCCACTAACTTCTGAGTTGACATGCTGTGTCTACGTACATGTGTCTATCTTATTGAAGAGTGTATATGTGTTGCAAAAACATTGTCATTTTAATAGATAGTTGAAAACTAACTTTAATTTTTCTTCGCATATATAATTCATGCCTGCTATAAATTTCACAAAAAATATTTACGAACTATATCCAGAAAACTTGAGTTATAAAGAGATATAAAATCGCTCGGTCTGAGATTTAAAAACGTAATTGGTTAGTTACGTATCAGTTGGCATGCATAGTACTTACTGGATCGCAAACTTGGTATACCTGGACACTTCCTACTTTATATTTTCATGGAATAAGCGTACTTTTTTATGATAATATGTACCCTGCATATGTTATCTAATTTATTGAGATTTACTCTCATTTGATAAAATATTTAGGAAGAAGTATGACAACTCATCAGGTAAGTTCCAAGTATAATTCCGTCCCAACTTGCACCAAACTCTGACAAGATGTTCACATCTGTTTCTATTGGTGTGTCAGTCCTGCTTCCTCGATAATGATTCGACTTATGTGACGGAATGTCGTAAAATAGAGGATTTATGGGGTCATTTAAACGTCGTGCAATTAATAAGTATCCATATTTTATTTCTCTCGAAGAAAAGCTGCGCAAGCAAAGTTTGTGGTTTCAGGAAGTTTTTAGAATGCGCTGGTAGCACTGTGACGAGTTCACCACGCAACCTTTATTGCTTTTAGATGTGCAGCCAACCTAAAGAATGTCATACGTGTGAAGAGACTATGAGATGTGTTCCATAATACTTCTTGATTATATCTCAAATCAAAGAGTTATCAATATCCATCCAATCAATGTCTTCTTTACGAAGTCGACCTTTTTACATTTGAACCGTCTGGTCGACTATTGAGAAATGGACTAATTAATTACGTTAAGAAAACTGTTCAGTAAATTAAATGAGAGATCCATCCCTAACGGTTTAAATGTGCAATAAAAGTTTTCTATACGTACCACAGATTTGCTGTTTGTTTGTAATAAATTTCTTTCCTCCATACTGACTCGTTAAACTTCGAATTTTTCCAAAAAATTAAAAATATTAATATCTTTTCGACTATTAAAAAAGAGACTAATAATGGATTTCGAACAAAATTCAGTTGCAGAAAAGTTTAGCTTTTATTTGATGAATAAGTATTGTTTTTTAACAGACTCGTAATACTAGTATGTTCCTTCGTAGGATGATCTCATTTTCTGTAAAATTGGTTTCTAAATTTAAAGGCAGGGTGTAATAGCCCCCATTAAAACAGCTAGGTCTAAGTATCATGTACATATAGGATATGACGAAGTCAAATTATATCTTTGAACAATTTTGCTTCAATACGAAGAGACAGGTTATAGGGGTGGTTAGCTGTGAAAATAAAAAATGGAACGTCCGAACCTGAAAGCTCTTCTTTGTCATTTGTATACTCAACAGAGAAAAAAGGATAAATTATGCCTCGGGCTTCAGAATAGAGAACAGAGGCTGCCGCAGTATTGCAATTCTAACATTGTGTTGTGGGATTTTTTACCCCAGATTGTAAATTTCTTAAGAACTTCATGGAAACCGAATATGACATGTGGCACGTACGGAATACATATTTTAAAACCTGAATTCTCTGTCCATCTTGATTTTGACTTGAAGCTATCATAGACTGACAAAAACATTTTGGAGAGTAACTAAAAGACTTGACAAAATTTGTGCAATTTTGTTCTCAGTACTTTTCTATGAAACCATCCACATGTTGATGGAGTGTCCTGTGTTGTAAAAACAGTCCTAGTGGCTACCGAGAGTGATACCGTAATTTATAAGCAAACATAAGAGCTAGACATAAACCGGAATGAGGTTGCTAGCGCATTCTCTTTCAATTGTTTAATGGAGGTTTACGAGCGAGAGGATTGTTGAGTAACGCGGGAACCTGGATCTAAGAGGACTTCGCCTCCCTAACAGAAGAAGGCGGCTAAGAAACGAGGGTGGAGGTTTATACGCCGGAAATAATTTTTTTGTGCTTCCTATAAAATCATTGTGATTTGATGTACTTTATTATAGTAATAATAATAATAATAATAATTTATTAATCTGCAAGTGAGCAATGTTTGGTGACAGATAGAAAAGAAGACATAACAAAAGTATACATAAAAGAAATTAGTACAAAAGAAACAAGAAAGAAATTATAATACGAATTTAAATATCTAAATTAGATTCATTTATGTGTATATTCACATACGTACACAAACACATTTTCACTTACTAACAGATACAGACACACATTCATACGTACAGGCATGCTTCAAATAATGATTCACAGTGATAATCAGTGATTCACACAAGTTAGCAATAAAAACTCTCGATACTAACTGTTATGAATGTGATCGTGTTATTCTAGAAAACTAGCGAAATTGTAATTAATTACTCTTGAGTGTCCACCACTAAAGGATCAACACGCGCGATGATGGTTTTAAGACAGTCCAAAGCAGAGTTGGATTTACAAGTTTGGCACCCCTAATAGTAAACATAGCGCCCATTCAGGGCAGATTTTATATACATAAAATTGTATATACATTTAGTTATGTATTATTTGTATTTATTATTATACATTTTCTTGTTTATATTTATTAATGATTTTTATTTTTATTATTATCGATTATTATAAGGTACAAAGTAGTATGAACATATTTACATATAATTTGAACTTAGATGATTTAAAGAAAACTTAAACATATAGAACAGACTTATAATAATTCTAGCTGATTACGCCGCGTTGTCTGGAGGTTTTTTTTTTCATCGTTGGACCAACGAACCTACTCACCGGAAGCCTCGCAGGTCGAATTTTTGCTTCCGGTGCAAGATACAACTGAGGCAGCGCGGTTGTACCATTTCATTAAAACGCTTATAAAATCTACACCATTCGTCCAAACTTGACGATTTAAAGATATTTTTTATCTTTGTTAAATACACACACACAAAAAAAAGAACCCATTAAATTTGATGAAGATTTTTTTCTTCATAAATCCCTCACTGAAATTGAAGTATTTGAATACTTCTATTTTTCATAACGTTTTTTCAATGATTTAAATTAACCTTAGTAGATAGACATGCTGTCGCGGACTTTTTTGTAGAACTCGTCGAGGCGAACAATATTATCACTCATAGTTGTCATCTATCTCCAACCGTTTAGGCAGCGAATATGGACGATTTTCCCCCGATTTCATCAACATTTATATTCAACTTCATTTTTTATCTTTCTTTTCATACATTTTAAAAATAAAAGTTTGCCTATGTTCATCATGGACATCTTAACTATCTCCTTGCTAAATTTCATCACGTTCGGTTCTGTGGTTTAGTCGTGATTAAGTAACAAACAGACAGACGCTATCGTATTACACATTTATATATGCAATTTTCAGTTAAGACATGGAAGTAAAAGTCATGAACGCAGATTAAAATTTGGAGAACTTAACTTCTGAGACTTAATTACACTTCAGATATATTACACACGCATAACCATTTCATTCAACCGTGATTTCCATTAAGAATCTTCGTCAGAGAAGTGTCCGAACTCTTCTAAAATTACGATTCTCATTATAAAATTTTGCATTAATATGTTTATGACTAAATCACATAATGATATTTTATAATAACAGTTCCTTTTTATTTCTTTACTATGCAAAAAGATTTTGTTGTATGATATAAGAAAATGTTGTTGTAAAAATCCTTTTCTGCCTCCAGTGTGGCAAAGACCCGCGGTATTGGGGCAAAAATACCCAGCACTGAGAGACAAACATCAAGAAAAAAAATGTTTGCGAAAATTAAAAAATATAAAGTGTTATAGGTAAAGTTTCCTTTTTTAACAGGCATGATAATACTGTATTAATTTACTGTCTCCTTTGAGCTCTTCAACCATCTTCAAGAGATATATATTTGAAAAACAGGAAAGTGCGAATCTTGCCGCACGCTACCTTGGAGCTTTCGCGAGAACATTGGGGAAGTGGTTTAATTTCGGAGTGATATCACAGGGGAGGACAATTGACATGTATAATGTTGCATTCCCAAAAGTTTTTTCTGGTTTTTATTGAACTTTCTGGGATACTTCTCACTAATAGATTCAATTTAAGTTGTTAGGTATTAGTATCATAACTGTTATTTGAAATGAAAGTATTTTATTTTAATAGTTTAGAATCATTAATTTCAATATTATTATTATTTGCTAAGAAACTGTGATTTATTCAATACTTATCACCCACTAGAGAACGATGTATATTATGGACGTAATGCAAAAGATGTACTTTTGAATGATTTAAAATAACTTCTCTTTAATGTCCCTATATCAGTGATCATTAATCATCATTTCGATGTAAATGCTGGTTGCCCTCGACTATAAGCAAAGTGGTTGTGCTTCAAGGACTCTGTCGCCTGTCAATTCTGACGTTACGTCGAGTAATATTTTATCCTGATTGGTCGGTTGTGTCTTAGAATATTTTTGTGAACTACTATCCTATTTAAGCCACATTATATGTTAAAGAATATAACTTAATAAAAGAATACACAATTTGTTAATAGCAAAAATTCACGCAATTTGTAAAAGCCTTCAAAGTCTATCTCTGCTATTGTCCGTTAAAAATCTTGGCTCGTCAATTTCGCCGTGGTCTATATTTATTTTGCTGTGTTACCGTCACCTTATCAAGTGCATTGAAGATTCAAGCAGACATAATTGGAAGATAATTTCTAAAAATTTGTTAACATTGTAATTTGAAAGTTCTTAACAATTTATTAGAAATTTCATTTTATATATTTAGTATTTTGTTACTTTTATTTCGCAATATTCACGCATACTCGAAAAAAATATTTGTAGACTTGGAGACCAGGAGAGGTCAGTCAACTGTTATTACGCGCTCTGGCGGGAGAAATGTTCCATAAATTACAATTACAGGGAGAGCCAACGCTATCTAGCGGTTTAGTTTATGACTATGTATGAAAACCAAGCGAATTGACATAGCGTGGGGGTATACAGATTGATTAGACGAGATGGACAACACCACCACTAATCGTCTGTGACGGTTATAAGCAGAATGGTACACGAAGAAGGTCTCCTTTTCTGAGTAATTATAGAAAGTTGTGATGGGTTACTAATGACGTAACGCAAGATAGCAACGACTGTACAGATATCTAACTTAATGTATGCAAGATTTAATATTATGATTTTTATCGGTGAATATCGAATAATCTGTATTTCTTGTCTTACGAACGAAATGACGGAAAGTCATGTTTTATTCAACGCAATGTATTATTCGGTGAAAGTCAGGCCTTTCAATTATGACCATATTTTCGTCCAAAACTGCAATCACTTAAATGTCGCGCTGCAATTGTCGCCTCCTTTATAGTCTTTTCTACATAAATTAACTTAATTGCATCGAGGAAGAAAATACACGAAATATTATTCTTCAAAACCAAGACATCCAGTTTAAGTCATGAAGGTAAACCGTAACTTTTATTTCTTTTTCATAAGTGTAGATACACTTTCAGCGCAATATTGAAGCGAAAATTGATAATTTGCCTCATAATATTTACAAAAAAATTACATAGCACGAATACTTGTTGTACTATCAGAATATATTTAGCGTTTTTCATATATTACACCGTTACTGGTAGGATGTAATGACTGGATGTTTTTGTTGCATTGAACTTTTTCATACAATTCAGGGTTTTTAAAATTAAGTGAAAATATAGTCAAACAACATAATAAACACCGTTCTATTTTCTCTAGTCACTTCAATTTGACTTCGTTCTTATGGATTACATATTTCAGAAAATAATTTATTTTACAAAAAAACAACAACATATCTTCTTACAAATTCCTTCATTTTATATCTTTATACCTTTTATCACACTGTACATTTCATTAATAAGAAATACAAAGAGTTTCATCTTACATTTTACACAATCGTCAATTAAGTCATAAAAGGATAATTCAAACTAAGCCTTAAATATGTTACTTGTCTCATTTCATTTCATTTCTGTTTTTATGAGTACTACCCCTCACTGTTCTGAAGAATCTTCATGAGTATTGCGCGGTATAGTTATCTCGTTATACACTTACCTCGTGTTAAAAAGTAAATATCTTCATTTCTCATACGTCACTCAACATGTTTAGTAATAACCCATGAATACCGTAAGGGAGTATTCCTTTGTGACAAGGCAATCAGTAAATTGCTCGAATCTTATTGGATAATGGCGTGATCAACAAACGTTCTTTTTAAGTTTAATGGAAGTCGATTCATGAATTATTGACCACACGTTCTGTTGAGCACGTCACATTTTCATTAGAACAAGTATATGTGATTGTGAACAAGCACTGTGGTTAAATGGAGGAACGAATACTGCTTTTCGTGCGTTCAAACAAAGAGATGTGGATCGGAACAGGCAAACAATCCAGATCCGTTATTTTTCTTGGATCGTATTCTGTACAAGAATCATCTGAAATTACCTTAGAACCCTCATACTTTATCCAAATCCTAATTTTTGTTCAGTTAATTTTTTTTCATGTTTAATTTCTGTTCATTTATTAATTCAGCATCAAATTGCAATCACAACTTTTTTGTCTACAAAATCTCTATGTTTTCTCGAAGGTCACTTTTCATAAATACCGATTTTTCTCCAATCATAATTGTCAGTAATGAGGGATAATATAATTGTTTTCTGTAATTTGGAAGAATCTTTATCTTACATTTTAATCTATTTGTTTAAAAATACGTATCGAATTCGTACATCTCCATGTTTCGAAGTATGTATTTAGTTCATAAGCTTCCTCCATGTAACGCTTCTGACGAATCGAAAAACTTTGATAATATAGTCCGCAGAATCTAAATTGTAATTGTTGGTGTGCAAAAGAACGTAATTTAATTTATTTACCTTAAAGACGAAATACTTCATAACCGTTGTAAATTCCTTTTATTGCTTTCACAATAGAGTGGGACCAATAATTCATATTCATATTAGTACGACTGCGAAATCTTCAGGGGATGTGAGTAGGGGAGTAAAGTAAAGTACACACTATTATCAAAAAAGCAGTTGCAAACTGCGCATGACCACGTGGGGGACAATAAGCTAAGTTACTCTTCGGAAACAAGCAAGGGACCATCCCTTCAATTCCGATCAAGAGCCCATGGGCAGTGGCGGATTTAATATTTATAAAAGAAATTATTTAATAAATACGTACTGTTATCCATATCTTATCTAGGAACTTTTGCTGAAATTTTTGAATCCGCCTCTGCCTTAGGGCCCTTGATCGGAATTGATGGGATGGTCCCTTGCTTGCTTCCGGAGAGTAAATTAGTTTTTTTTTTTCCTCCACGTGGTCATACGCAGTTTGTACTGTTTTTTGATAATAAATTTATTATTATTTACATATGCAAAATAAATTGTAGATATTAGTGCAGTAAAGATTGAGATTAATAAAATAAATGTATTAATGACATTCCCGTCCAAGGAAAATCCACGACTACCCGGAGGAATACCGGAGAAAATCCCGGGCCATGATGGGGCTAGGGAGATAGTGTACACAACCGCGCCAAGGATGCGTACAACTAGAAATAAACAATTGAAAACAAAAAAGCAAAATCAACATTTATGTAACAGGAATTTAATCAGTATCTAGAGTACTACAACAATGGCGTGATAAAGTATAAGAGGTATTAACATCACCCACATCATACGAAGTCATATGGAAAACAATATTTATCAGGAAATTGAAATTCTCATAAACTTCTTTTATTAAAATCTGTAAATCCCATTATAGAAACAATAGCACATTAAAAAACTTTTAACTGAGGAGATTCAATTTATTTATATCTTTTAGATTTTTTGGAAGGGAATTATACAAAATTATTCCTGAATGATAAGGGCCTCTTTGGCAGAGTTGTTGACACGCCAGGACGATGAATATTAACCTTATTACGAGTGTTGTGTTCGTGAACTAGACTATTTCTTCTTAAGCAAGGGTGGGATTTTAATAGTTGTGTCTTATCAAACACGAATACTACATAAATGTATATGCAAGGGAGAGAGAGAATATTTAATTCTCTAAATAAAGGTTTACATGAATTTCGGGGATGAGGTTAACATATAATACGAACTCTTCTCTTTTGAATTCTTAAAGTTTGAATGCTCTGAGTGGATTGACCCCAGAAGATTGTGCCGTACCATAAATGAGAATATACATTTGCAAACCACATGCAGCGAGAAACGTGTTGACTAACAATGATGCATGATGAGAAATGACGCATGATCAAAAATGATATCTACAATTGTTTAACGGTGTTCGATTACATGATACGTCCAACGAGGGTAGTGATGTCTTCTAACTCAAGGTATATCAAGGCTGTAACATTCTAATTAGCGAAGTTGCACCCTCCACTCATGTAGTCTGCTGTACCAATGTACGCTTTATCTTGAATTTTGCACGAACGTTATTTCTTGCTTTTCATTAACACGATGTGAGATAAGATTGGATGATAAGCTTCATATCTCGTAAAGCTGAGGCAAGAACAAAATTCCTGCTTTATCTGAGAAATGGAATTCGCCTTCTTATAACACCATCAATTTAATCATATACATTAAATTTATGTACATGAATAGTACACAGAAAATTATGGAAATGAGAAATATTGAACTGTATCAGTTCTAAACGATGAAATAGCCGTGCTTTGTAAATCCTTTTGTGCGGTATCGCTGACCAGAAATGAAAATAGGCACCAACTGTAAGGAAACATCTTCAAATTATGTAACGTGATTTGAGTAAATATTACACAGTAAGGAGATGGGTGACACTTTACCTAACTTTTATTCAATTTTAAACCGTTCCCTTTTTACGAAATATTATTTATTATGCGTAAAAAAATTAATTATTAAAAGCGAGATTGAAAAAAAAAAAAAGAAACCGTTATTTATTATGACGCCATTACAAGTTTGAATGTAAGTTTGAGCCATAACAATACTTCCTTGTTGCAACGTTGTTAAGAAAGTACTCTAGAATCCTTCACACTTTCCCTTTTAGCTATCTCGAGAGTGAAAGTGCGAGGAGGACAGCTGTGCCCTTGTGTGCGGGCGTGGTGACCTTTGATGAGGTAATTGGCTCAAGGTCGCGCGAGTAAAGACATCGACATGACTCCCGCGGTCAATGTAGGATCCCCTCTCCACTGCTTGCCTCTCACCATTCAGACGACCGTGGTTCTCGGAAGCGTGGCACCCCTGCTGGATGAAAGGTTGTGCCTTTGGTCCTCTCTATGCAGACTGAAAACGAGGAAGGAGACGAAATCGTCTATTGTTGAGACTAGAGCATATTTTGAGTAATTTTTCACTGGGGTACATAAGGGTCTGGAATACTCCTTGGTCCGTGCGTCGTTTCTGGGAAAAGTTAATTTTGGTATTCCCATGGTTTCTATTTATAAAAGACAAAAGAAATATTTAAAACGCATCTAAAAAGAAAACAAATTTATTTTTAAATTTAGAGATTTTGTCGTTTCTTTCTACTGTCTACAATTGGTCTTTGGTCAAATAACGTAAGTAACTGATCTCGCTAACTTCTCACTTTCGGTGTCACACCGGCAAAAACTCGCGTTACGACATTAAGAACCTCACAACGCGGCACTAGCAAATAGCTTAAAATATGCTCTTATTTAGACAGTCCGATTGTTTGATATCATTCAGATTGAAAGAAAATATAGGCTTTCCGTAAATAAGAACTTTCTTCTAATAAGACAACTAACGATTAAACATTTTTTTCTCTCAATGGTGCACCACTGACTATTTTACGGGAACAATTTCAATATCTTTGCGCCCAACTCTCTCATTCATTGGCAATCAACTCCATTCTTATTCGCAAGAAAATATTATGTGCATTTTTTAAAATTTTCAGTTTAATATGAATATAAAAGTTTTCAAAAACTGTTTTTACTTATTTATTTATTTAATGTCTTTGGACGAGGTTCAGGCCATGAGGCCTTCTCTTCCACCTAACCGTACGACTTAGGAGAGGGATTTTGGGAAGGAAAGATGTTGTGTAGCCGAGGAACTTGTGGTACCGAAGTTCCTCGGTTTAGAAGGAACTTATCACTCAACCGACGATTGTCTGGAGAAGGCGAGGAAAACCCCAGCCGAAAACCTCACCTAGTTCGACCGAGCGGGGTTTGAATCCACACTCTACCGCTCAGCAGGATCATGGAGGCGAAGATGCTACCACTAGACCACCGCTGTTTTAGTACTGGACCATTCCATATGAGTGATAAGTTCCTTCTAAAATCATTTTATATTGGTAAATATTAGATGAAAGATAGCGAAGAATAAATTGAAAACATTTGATTTATTTGAAAATAAGAAAAGGAAAAAATTAAAATCGCTATCTTGATATATTTCATATCTTATAGATGAGAGTTCATATCCAAAATTAACTACATTTTATTATTTTATTGTTCGATAATGATAGCCTAATAATTATTGCAAAGTGTGAGTAAAAATTCAAGCAATTGTAATCAAAGTTCACATTGTAAATAAACAAACTTTTCAAGACTTTTCAAAATCTTTTTCAAGACGGTTTAGTCACGCCACATCTCTCGATTACACAATTATGTCCACTGTTCCATAGTTGATCGGTACTGCATATCGACATAGAGAATATTTAGCATTCGTGTATTCCCGACGAGCTTTGTGATGAAAAGGAGTGTGTTTGCTTATTAGCCCTTATTTGAGTTGTAGTTACGTACTCATTTATCCTGAAAATCTGAGTTTCGTTTTTCACAGAAAGCACTTTTGAGAAACAAGGAGTCAAATTATCAGAGACACTACTTCAGGAACTACGCGGTGAACTGATCATTGCCGTTGACTGGCAATCCTTATCAAATGGTACAATATATTGAATGTCATTGTCAGAAAAAAATGTAACATTTTTCATAAGAAATATGGAAAGATGTTTTCATATACTGCATTACCATACCGAATGTACAAATTACTCAAATGTTTTGATCCATCTGCATTCTTTGAGCTAGTAAATTTGAGAAAATACATTCAAAGTCTTGACAAAATAAATTGTATTCCAAAGACCGATAACTTCCAAATTTGAACAAAATTTCTCGTATTAAAAATTAACAAATGTGAATAAAAAATAGTTTCTTCAGCAGAACTAATAGCTATTTAATTTATACATCTCACATTTAATGCATTTCCCAAGTACATATTTATTAATTAATAAGGTGAATAAAATAGTAAATCCATTTCTGAGTAGTATCCAAAATTTTATATGTACATTTAAAGACATAATGAAATGCAACAATATGTAATAAAACATAAACAAGTAATAATAAATTTAAGACCAACAAAAGTTAAGTTAATATTAGATTACCAGATAGGACACCGCAATTCTAAAGTGTGAGTCAAATTTCTCATATTCATCAACTTTCATCTCAACTGGGTCACATGAATAGAATGGGTTCACGGAAAAGAGATAATGATTTTACACTTTGACCTTATTTGCTGCTAGTTTTATCCAACATTCTCTGACCATGATAACCTCACCTTGGAAAAAGCCTTTGACAAAGAATCGCCCTCTCAAGCACGTGGAATCTTAATCATAATTGTTTGCGTCTGGAGTGACCCAGACACAGTTTTCAAGGAAAATGCTATTGACATTAATAAATTGATTGCGGAAGGATATTACACACTTTTTCCTGTTGCTTGGAGACATCAGTTATAAACGTATTTTAATTTAGGAGAAATGACTGACTAATCAATTCATATTCAAATACGTACAGTAAAACATCGAAAAACGCACGCATAGAACATCGTAGTATCATAAAATGTTGTTTTTTTTGGTGGGGGGTGCTTTAGGGCTCGTCTACGTCTAGGTCATTAGAGCCCTAACGTAAAATATGTACAGAAGAACATTTTAACCAACATTTATCTGGAAACCCATTTTATCCATTTCATTTTTATTATCAAAATAAATTTCTATTTAAACTTTTGATCTACAGTTTAATAAAAGTTTTAAATATGTTGGTTTTTGTTGCCTGTGTTGAGCAAAATCGATTACATCATTTAATTAATGCAATGCATCACTATTTATTAAATATTAGGGTTCAGTTGTACCCATCGGCCATGTGTATATAAATCTTTGTTGTTCACAATGTTTTCTTGTTAATTTCCCATGTCATCCGAATGATCCAGATTTTCAATTATCCGGACCAGTTGCGGTCTCTGTAAATCGGGATTCAGTGTGGATAAATTTGTACAACTAAAAAGGAGTTATATTAACATTAAATAGTAATTTTTACAGAAGAGATATAGGTATAAGAATGGTGCAGAATTGAAGAGAATTTTGACGTATTACTAACACAGATATAGTTTTTACATGCTCCGTAATTTGTTTTAGTGGAAGAAATGGAGTGGAAAAAAGACTTTCAAAAAGTGAACGACATGTTCGTAGGCAAATAATATGTAAGTACTTTTTAGAGAAGAAAAAAGAAAATGGAAGGAATAGGATTGTAAAACAGTCGTGCATTACAAAGTGAATATATTGAAAAGCAATTGTGAAGTTTATGAAACAAATTAAATAACATTTTAAAATATCGTTTGTATTTTAAAATTTATTTACTTCATTTTTCTAAATTAAGTTTCTTTGCAATTAAGGAATACACGTTCATTCTTACTCTTAACTTCATGGTTAATGTTTTGTTTTCATTAACCTTCCAATACAACATTCGTAGACTTGAGATATTCAGTAATCCACACTACGGTAGAAATACACTTTTCAACATTTTATTAAATTTTATTGTAAATACCCTCAAAAAAATCTGGATAACAAAGGAAATTACTCAGATGACAATGTGGAAACATGGTACTAGTTCCACAAACGTTTCATCATTCAGTAAGCATTAATAACATAACATAAATAAAATTACATAATACAGAAAAAATGAAAACAATGAAACAATACAAAAACAGAAACCACAAAGAAAATTATCATTATATTGATAAATTATGTTTATAATATAAATGTGGAAATGCGCATTTCTCTCTTTTTAACGAAAACCACGTCAAAATTTTTGACAATTACATATCGAAAATCTCAAAAGACTGAAATACAAACAGAAGAATACACGAAGAAGTCTAAAATACTAAAACACGAAAACAAGGAAGCTTCAGAAAAACGAACTCTAAAAAGGACATGAAAAGTTTTTGTTTATAAAGAAGTAAGGAAGCAGTAGAACAAATATTAAGTGATGTTATAATTCATTTTTGTAATAATTCATTTTTGTAATAATTCATTTTTGTAATAATTCATTTTTGTAATATGATAATTTGATATAATTAATAATCAGTCTGTAGAAATTAAAAGACATGAAATTCAAGGAAAGCATCGTGAAAGAAGTCACCCACCGTCTTCCTCGCATCTCTCAATATACCCATCTATTAACACTTGTAACCTCAGCAGGCGACCTCTGCGCGTAGGAAGCAGCAGAGATCTCCGCTCCGCGCCCGCTAACTGTGTCTTTGCCCATAAGATAACACGTGCTGTCTCCCCGGCGGCCCGCAGAATGAGCACAGATCTCCCCTGCAAGCAGCGGGCCAAAAATCGCCCCGCACCCGCTAAGTGTGTCTGCCCATAAGATAACGCAGGTCGGCGGAGAAAACGCTCCGCCCCGCTACGCGTCAAAAACGCAAGTGTGTCTTTAGCTTTTAGCTTAAGATAGTAGATTGGGAATAGGTTCGTTGATAATCAAACCATGTGGAAAAGAGGTGCCACTTCACAATGTAATAAAAAGAAACTTAATACAACCCTTATATTGATTGTATTGGAAATACGGTAAAAGTAAGAATTCCTGCAGCTACGTTCGTTATATGACAATTGCAAAGGGAGTTTTCAGAGAAATTTCGGATGAACTGTAGCACATGTAGAGTGAATGTAAGACATAAAAAGGTGTGTTGAAAATAATATTAATGAACAATTGTTCTTTCGGTATTTATATATAACTGTCATATGTGTGAATAGCTGAAAGAAAATACATCAGATATTGACTCAATTCATCAACGTGCATCTCNTATATATATATATATATATATATATATATATATATATATATATAAGAGCATCAACGTATAATGAGGCACGAAAACATTGACGAAAGTGAACTCAGAAAATAAAAATTTTGAGCTACGAATTTTGAGGTTGCTTAGAGAGCGCTGTATCACGTACGCTACAGGGTAACTGCGATAATTAGGATTTAAATTACGTACGAACCTATTTCAGTAATTTGTTGTCTGCAACAATTTTGTTAACACTGCCCGTATCATCCCATGGTAATTTTCTAGTTGCCGAATTTAACAAGATAATTCAAGGTTTTATCAATTCATGTCCTTGTATTCCGACTGACAATTTTTTTTCTTTCATTTTGTTCCACGATACACTCATTGACAATGTTAACTGTTGAAAATGTGTATTCTTGGGAATTCCTAAAACACGTATTTTTTAAATATGAATAACGTGCTAAAACGACCATGCTCGGAAATGGAATCATTTTAGAGACCTTTTATTTATCCCAAAATACATCTACGACGGTAATTTATGCAAATTCTTAGAGCTGTTTCACTTTACACGATGGATTTTCTAAATGTTGTTATGTGAATTCAATATCATAAAGTTATTTAAAAATTAGAAAAAGTCAATACTTTAAATCGGATTTTACCGTCCAGAATAATCTTCATTCAAACGGTACATGACCCAGATTATACCAGGTGAACCGTGACCTTGAACAACGTTCTTGTATGACCGTGAAAACACCTGAGCGAAACCAGTTTACAGTCACATGCAGAATTTGCCAGCGGCTCCATGACGTCACGTGTTAGCTGTGCCGTACTTCACTTCTCATATTTCTTCTTCCCATGAACTCAGACACGGGGAGGAATTCCACCATGGCATGGAGGAAGAATTAGGAAGGTGAGCCGAAGGCCATTCTTTGATTATTTGGGCATTGATTATTGGTACCTCTGATGTCCAAAGGAACGGTCCCCGATTGGTTACTTGAATGGTCACGTGAGTAGGCTACGAGAGAATATTACTTTCAATAAAATTGTTTCAATTTATTTTGTAAAACTAGAATCCCTCATATGTTTCGAATTATCCATAATACCAATTATTTTATACACATGTACTCAACTTTGGTACGGTTTTTGAATGCCATATCTAACCGTTCTCGGTTCTACTACTCATACAACATCTGGAAAATCTCATACGGTAGTTTCTGGTACTATGCCAATATAATCACACTGAGAAACCGAGGATTCACTGGGCGCTCAGCTCATTTCTCTATCTTATATATCTTTATACCCAAGTGGCTGGTCTATGGGGTGAGGGTGGTCTAAGGGGGCAATAGTCCCCCCCTCATTGGATCTGAACTCTCAACAGATAAAATTGAAATTGTTGAAAGGCATTCTTAAAAGTTTTTTCGCACACTAAATTTACATGTTGTAGGCGAACGTAAAACAAATTTGTAACATAATTTCTGCGTATTTCATTCATTGGGTGAAGCGACCCGCAACACTAGGTGTGTTCCATGTAGGCTAAATTCTGTAATACTTGTGTAAGCGATTCAGCGCAACCGCTTTGCCAAAACACAACTCACGGTTAGCTTGCAATGTTATAAACGCGTTGTGAGGACGTAATAGGCGACGTCTTTCTTTACGGGACGTATATCTGCTTCATGGAGGAAAGGACAGTATTGAGACGTTCGAAATTTATATTTTCTACATGTTTATGTCATCTATTGGCGAAGAGCGGATTTCTATTCATGTCGCCTTTCCTTCCAAACGTTGTGTAGTTTCTATATATAAGTTGTAAGCTCTTTGTTATCTCACTACTAGGATCTTTATTTATTAGTACTCGGATTAAAAGGAAGATTTCTTCAAGAAAGTTGTTTTCATGAATATATCCTAAACAAAATTCTTGATTGGGATTTTATTTTATAAACTTTCATTTAATCGTAGTTTGTTCATTATATCTTCATTAAAAATATACTTTCATGAATTATTTACTTTGTATCTTTATAAAATTCTGATTTTGCTTCAAAATCCTTATATGTTGATGATTTAAGAATCGGCAATAACAAAACATTTTTTCAGAAAATAAGAATATAAGTGCCGTCTCCAACTGTACCCGAGTTTTCGTACTTAAATCATAAACAAATAACTTCCTCTGATTGGAATATTAAAATTAAATTTGCTACTACTTGCGACTTTTTGAGTTACAGGGCAGTATGTGTCAGAGGTGCATACGGAGCAGAGGTACGATTCGTTCTTGTTACCTTCTCTGAGACCTTTCTAAACGTAATCCCTGGATTCGGAAAAAAAGGCAGCTTCCAATCAAAAATCGAAATCAAGAATCCTTGTAAAAGAAGTACCAGAGTTCTCTTTATTGTGCAAGTTAGAATCTCATCGTTCACATTTGCATTATTAACACAGACTGAATCACATGAGGTTATTTTACGATAGTTTTCTATGTCATTACTTTACAAATAAACTGAAAATAGTTTTTTTTCTTTCACCAGTTCTTGTTCCAACGATCCGCGGGATGAAGCAAAGGTCCGAAAAACATTTTTGCGGGATTTGAAAATATGAAATGCTAGGTGAAGGTAATATTTTTCTTTGGTATAGACATGGTGAAAAGTATTATACCGATTTACAACCTTATTTGAGCTGTCGAACCATTTTCAAGCCTCGTACGTGTGAAAAACTAGAAAGTGCCACTCTTTGCATCTTTTCCCTTTATATTTATACATTTTCAAGAACTAGGCCTCCATATTGTGTCTGACATTTTGGATTTTCAAATATAAGGTCAAATTTGGGTTCAGCTATGCGAAAAACCGTTCTATACAAATTTTATGTTACTCCTAACTTATCGATTTCTGGCCAACCCGCACAGCACTTGTGCGTAGTCTCGACTTCAAGTTTCGGACTTATAGTCATCGGGACGGCGTCGTTAATCCGATGTCGACCTTCGACTCGATATCGACGTCGAGACAACGCAGTTTATTTTTGTCGTCTCGACGTTGTAAATGCATGGTCTCGACTTTAAGTTTTGGCGATAGACATCGGGACGGCATCGATTATTCATGATAATAAATTTGTCAAAAAATTAGATTTACATAACAGTTCTCGTATACTCAACACAATGTCGGATTTAAATTTGTATCGTTGGGCTAAGTGCTCTCACGATTCTTCTTCTCATCTTCGTGTCTTGTAAGTACTTTAACTTCGAAGTATGGGATTTATCACCATAATTGCTATAATTACTATCGGCATGGTAACGTTTTGGGTCGGTCATGTCACTACCTATAGTTGAAAGGTGACTTTGCCTCACCCCACGCCCAACAAAATCGGTATTCACCCCCCATTCATGAATTAATCGATTTAACGTGTGCAAACAAATACTTAACAGCGCTTGCTAAAAATTATGAATATAGTATTTTTTCATATTTAGAACCATATTAAACAAATGAAGCTTAGCTAAAATTAATTCATAACACCCTAGCCCTCAAATTAGGTCTCGAACTGGGTAAGCTTATCTGACAACTCATCCTCTTCCCACCTCCACGCACCCACAGCGTAATCGCGACAGGCAAAGGCCACTGGCGCCACCCTGGCTGACCGTGTGCTGTTTTCAAGGTCGTTCTGCTGTCCGCTTGGCGCGCCACCGCGGCTCGTGCCAGTGTGATAGCTAGCTTTCTGCTGCCTCGACGCGACGGGCAGGCTGCTTCAACTGCGACGTCGCGGCCGGCATCCGATGGCAATTTCAACCACAGACAGCACTCTGACTTCCGGTCATGATAAAGAAAATTTGCGTTCTGACGAGTAGTGTAGTATGTTTTGTGTCTCATAAAAGAAGTGTTCTATTTAGGCATTGTGTTGTTTAAAAAAATACATACTTGGCAACGTGGAAACATTGAAAATATAATGTTTTGAGTGAGTACTTCCGCATCTTCTGCATGATGTTCTTTCAGGAAAATATCTCAACAAATGTGTGAACTTATTTGAGCGAAGCCGACATGTGTGATTTAAGAAGAACATTGAAAAATGTGTATTTATAATGTGTTGGTACCACTGTGCGGTAATAAAGGAAAATTCATAATAATAACAAACTATTCATGCTGTCTCAAGGACCGTGTCAGGAGTCTTTCCTGTCAACTATTGTTAGGACCGAGGTCATCGTTTCCTTGTTTGTTCTTCTGCGTCATTCAGTTGGATTGACAAGTGGCCTAAACTTATAGCAAAGTGCATCAATAATCCTTGACATCCCATACGCGCCCTTCAGGCGTTACAAACGCAGGGAATTCTCCACTTGTACTTCCGAGAAACATAGAACAGTCTTCGGATTGGGTGAGACGTTTCCGCCGAAAAAGAGAGTAGGTGAAATCGCATACCATTGCAAATCAGTGATTTCACTCTGCTGTGTTTTCGACGTGTGTCAGAGAAAGAACTCGTGTAAGTTGTGACACAGCAGTAATCTGATGGCACATTTTAATCAGTTTGAATCTAGTCTCAAGGAAGTACGAATGATACTTATTCATTCACGATATACCGCACAAAACGAGAAGAACATATCTGAATAAACTACACTGTTCTTCACTCTTCTTTTGTCATGGGACAAACACTCCATCAGCTGGGTTCTACTTCTGATACGAATACTCCGATTAAGAGCAATGGCAGAGTGACTATGGTGAGTTTTTTATCTGTATTCTGATTATCTACGTAAAACAATTTGTAAAAAAATATTATAGTAACTAGAAGCGAGTTGTGACCGTCTTCCCTCGATGAAGTGAAGATTAAATTTCTGACCGCAATTACAAAATCAGGGGAAGTTCGATGCAGTTAGATGTCACGTCCATTTCTATCATTGTTAAATATCGTTGGATATCCCGACAGAAACCAGATGTTTTGTAAAATAATCCATCTAAATAAATAATTCATATTATTAGAGAAAACACGTTAAAATCCCTGTAAAAGTAAAAGTATATTTGCAATCTGACTAAAACATGTCTCGTTGCTATACTGTGTACTCTATTTTCTTTTTCTATATTTTTCTAGTGGTCTCTTTGCTCTCGCACCTTCTTAGATATTATATCCTGAGGATTTCATTATTTATATATTTCCAAATATTACAAATATAATGAAACTACCCATAAAAAATTAGTAGTCTGTATCAATTTTTCAGCAACTCAAAATCATTCAGAATGTACACGCTTTTATGAAGAGCCATAAATTATGAACTCATACCTACAGGACAATATCCCCTTCCGTACCTTGTAATAATTTCATGAAATATTAATTTTCGATTACGTCTTATGTAAATCTATTCGTATTCTACATTATCTTTGTTCAAAAATTAGAGTTCACAGACTTTATTTTCCAGCAAGAATGGATTACTTGATCCTGCTCGAAACATAATGACTCGGTCTGGGTATGCCCGTCTGGATTCCGATCGAGTTCGGAAGCAGTAGAGACTACTGCAGGCGTTCACAACCTTTTTAAGTCTATGAGTACCACCTTCATATAGTATCAAATTCATGGTGACCTGAAAAGTAAATACCGCTTTTGGAATAGACACGCTCCCCTTTTGCTTTGTCTCAAAAAATAAAACTTCCATAAAACCTTCAATTTCAAAAATATGTTTTTGAAATTGCGACCAAGCAAATTTTGGATATATCACTCTCCTATTTTGTATTGTCTTTACACAAGATATCCATAAAAAATCAAAATTTACAAATATATTTTGGAGCTTGCTTCAAGACTTTAAAATTTTGAAATTTTAGAAATTTCAAAGCTTGGTAGTGCCCCCTAAAATATTTTTTTAATCTACATTATTTGGAAGTCTTATTTTAAGAAATATAAAACAAAATAGGAAGGTGCGCTGTCCAAAAGTTATTTTTAAGAACCACCCGAATTGAAACCCTATTTTCTCGACTCCTTAGTGTTAAAAAAAGAACTCAGAGATACTCGTGAGCATTTTTCCCTCGCTTGAGGAGAGCGCCTGATAATATTTAAAGAGCACTATGGTGCTTGCAAGCACCAGGCTGAGAACGCATTTCCGGGATGCGGACGGGGATTTGTTCGTTGAAATATAGAGAGAGGGGCATTGTGGAATAAGATCGGGAACACTGCACGGACAAACCATAGAACTCGAACTATAAAACTCTAGTTAGAGTTCTATGGGACAAACGCCCGGAGTCACAGTCTTCCGCAGTCGTTCTTCCCCACCTCATACCACGGTCGCGGTCATACCACTACCATGTATTTCACTTTCGTCGTGGTTACACCGTGGATTGTCGTGGTTGTGCCATTGTTCACTGATCTGTTGTTGTTGTTGCNCCCCCCCCAAAAAAAAAAAAAATCTTTGCGAGAACCTTTTCTACAATTACGTAATTAGTTTGCTATTTCTGGTAAGGTGTTACCGATAAATGCATTTAAATAAAAACTTCGGTTTGACATTTATTTTCATGTATTTTCTTTTGAATTGATAAGAGTTCTTTCGATTGAATATTAGTCATCGTAATGTCAAACCGTTTAAGAAAATAAAAACACCGAGTTAATAAAAGCTGTACTTATAAAAAATAATAAAAGCTGTACTTATAAAAAATAATAAAATTATTCAGCCGTACTAACAAAAGCTCGGCGTAACTTCAGTACTACTACGGCCACGGCCACCTTAGATACAAAGCCATAACATTTAGTTCGTGGCGTTACGCTGTGCGGCCAAACACCTTGTGTTCTCCTATGCGGGATAGTAAGTCTAAAAGTATTCTTTTCTTAATTTTGATATTAATTCTTAATACTTAACATAAAAAATAATTTTAGAATAATTACTTTATTGGATATATTTATTTAATTTGACAAGAGTCCATATTCTTAAGGAACGACAAATGTACGTAAAAGCAAGAATGAAAGAAAATTGCTATTTTCGGTTACTGGAGATAATTGTCAATGCGCTGATGAAAATAAATTCAATTTCTAATATTGTAAGTTAATTTTTACTTTAATCTGTTTTTCCACTAATAACAAGATACAAACTGTAATACAAATAAATAATTGCACCCAGATGGACGTATGTACATGGATTGAAATTTGAAACGGAGAAAGACGGTATCAAGAATTATAAACTATTACAATTACAGTTAAAATGGTACTATTTTTTTCACAATTTTCTCTTCTCAGTAGGTAGTGATTTACTCTCCGCATCTCAAAACAGAACTTAATTTATTAGCATGAAGGAAATACATGAATTATTTTTCAATAACACCCATTTTCTGTTTAATTTTACCAATGCACATAGTTCATCTTACGTGTGGTACTTTGTTTTCTTTAAATATTCAACATCCTTTGACAAACTTTTATGTCATCGCAGTTGCTAGCATTGGATTTTCTACACATTGTCTTCAATGCTTTGGTTATTCCCTTGAAGCTGAGGCTTATTGATCTGAATGACATCCAGGTGGCAGGGCTTTTGAAATATAAATTGCGAAGATTCGCAAATCAATCAATATTAAAACAGTCAATTCATCAACTACATTTTGATTTAAGCAGTCGTAATTGTTATATTGTGTTCGTAAATTAGTAAATTTACATACATTTCTTGACGCGTGGTCGATCGATCGGAGCCACCATCAGATGTCCACTTCTTGGGTCATATGCAGATATAGTTGTAGTAGAACCATATAGGTGAAAGTATTCCCCAAACCTTAAAAAATACACGAGGAAACAATAATAATGACCCCCGAATTATATTTGGCTTGTGAAGCAAGCAATATTAAACTAGAAAAAAGCTCAATATGTGTCAGTTAAGTTTTTTAAATATAAATTATATATTCTGAGATTCAACCTTAAAAAGTAATGAACGAACACTTACTGATACTAATGAGTGTATTTATCCTATTACTTCATTATTATCGGGTCTATTTAACGTGTAAACAAATTCACAAAAATTCATAAATCAATACAGTATAGACAATTACTTAAGAACTGAAATGCAATGAACTGAAGACAGTTTCGTTGGAATAAAATCTTGCTGAATTCCTGTAATCCATTTCGCTCTCAGTTCATCGACTTTGGGGGATATGAAATCACTAACTTTCGGATTATTTCACTTGCAGAAAACGCAGCACTTGCGAGGCATTATAGTATACCAATATGAATTACTGAATACTTATAGGGTAAACCGGGATAAGGGTTGCATTTTTGACACTTTGATTTTTCACTGGCATGGAGTTCATTTAATCGTCCATAAAAATGGCCTGTGTTGTAGCTCAATATCTCCTCTACCTTTGGTAAAAATGTGATTTTTTAATAAATACATTAAGATTCCAAATTTTTGATTTTTCAAAAAAATGTGTTTGCAAACCTTGGCCCTCACCGCAGGAGATTCACTCTGCGAACTTATCTCTCTTCCTTGCAAATATAAAATATGGAGGTTTTAAAGTTTCCAGTGGAACTCGTGCACAGATAACTGTAACAGCTTTCCATGTTCTGCGGACACAGACTTGCCTACCTCATTTTATCCAGTTGGAGCAATGAGCTTGGGAAATTTATTGGGAACTGTTTGAACCCCAGTTTCGTCCATGTTAAATATTCTATGTGGTGGAAACTTGTATTTAAGGAGTGTTTGTTCCAAATTGTCAAAGTATTGGTTGAGTTGGAATCTGTTATCCCATGGTCCGAGCCACACTCGCTTTTCGTGGGATCCTTCGAGATAATCTGTTCCATTTTCAGAAAAGCTTTGGTAAAATCTTCCCTAACCATCTTGGTTGACTTTGAGAACGGGAATTTAATATTGTTTTTCTTAGCGTAAGAGTAAAGTAGAAATCTCAAGGATTTTAGATTCAGCCCGAAAAATCTTTTGTCTTAAGCAACATAATGTTGAACCAATTCCTTTTCTTGATCCTTGTTGAAGACTGATCGAAGTCTTCCATGAATTACCGAATACTCAATACTTACTTTTATCATATCATGAATTGTACACAAAAGAGAAAAAAGAAAGGAAGAAAAGTTTTACTTTGAAAGTGTCAAAGGCAAAGGTTTGAAGGTGTGGGACAAAGGTTCGCGGATAGGCACCTGCGAACCTTTGTTCCTTTTCGAACAGGTTTGTTTGGACGGAATTTTATCCTCGTTGAACTGGGAAACCCGAAATCTTTAGGTGGCATTTCAAAGCTTATTATACATACTAAATAGATAAAAAGTGGTTGAAACCTTTGGCAATTCTGTTGAGTACCTAATTTTACCCAAATGTTGAGGAAAAATAACATCGAAAATGAGAAAAATGATTTCAATTCATTTCCTTTAGTGTGCAGTACATGGAGTCAACGGGGTTCCTCAAGGTGACTGACGGGAGAAAGACGAATGTGCTACGTACTGGATTTACGCGGAAAAACTTCTCCCACCTTTCAAACTTCAATACAAACCTTTGCCCCGTGCAAACCTTCACCCCGGTTTACCCTGTACGGTAAAATTTAACATATGATTCAGTTGACGCTAAACGACGTCTTTCACAAAATAATGCACCGTTGCATATCAAGCTATGCATACCTGGCCCTGGCTTATCGGCTGCATTGCTATAGTGTCACCTTGAAATTTTAAATCAAGTGTTATGGCCTTGTTTCTAAGGTGGCCGTGGTACTACAGGCTTACTCCAACACAGATGCAATCTGTGATCCGAGAGTAGTTATACTCACAGTCATGATATTTTGTCAAAAAAATTTTAACTAAAAGACATGCACGGAAACGTTTATTAGTTTATTAGAATATTAGTCGCAGTAAATTTCTTTATTTTCCTCAACGTGGTCCTCATGATTTCATTGTAAGCAAGGAATATAATTTCCCTAAAACACTTTACTGGAACCAACTCCGTTCCCGTGCTGGTAAGCATAAGAATATGTTAAATATTCATGAATATTTATGATAGATTCAAGGTACAAGAATTGATAGAGCACCACATAAAAATTATGTTATTCTTCGTAGTGTTTTTAATGTAATGCTTTTTACATATCAAATTTGTTTTTCAAAGTAAAAAATATGCATCTTTTGACAAAAATGTAAAAAATTAAGGTTTTTGAATTCACTTAGTTACCACTTTGCGGAGTTTAAAATGAAATATGCTCATTCGATGTATACCAGAGTTCTTGTTAGTGTAACCGTCTGAGAAATGCGTCGTATTTGAGTTATTCGAGAGAAAACGAAAAAATAAAATTTTAGCTCAAATCGCCAAGTACTTTTGACATAGTATTTGATGACCTAAAACATAAAACTCTGTTATTGTTCATATAATACATTCAACACCACAAAGAACAAGAACAAAAAGATAAAGTGGTATTTTTGTAATATCTTTACTATAAACTCTGCCTTAGCAAAAAGTATCGTATACCACGCATATTTCCCATCATCATCATCTACATTAATATGCAAATGTCGTAGAAAATTTTAGTTCCTTGTCTTCGTATCCGAACGGAAGGTTCGATCTTTAAGATCGGCAATTTCCTATTATTTCGTCTTTCACGTTGTCCTTTTCGACGTGAAAGCATTTCAAAATGACATCAAGAAAAAAAGCTACTTAACTCATTTATTTGAAAAGGATATTACTCGAATCTCTGTGTCCTGACAATTGACAGCTCTGACGGGTCATACAATGCTAGTATTTATAGGGAATTGTACGTGACGTATGCGATGCTCTATTGTACATTATTCATGACTGTTCTGATCTGTACATTGTTAAATACGAAACTGAGGGAAACTTTCCTACAATTAGCAGATGGAGGAAAGTAGCCTTAACCATGTAAATAAAATAGTGTTACTAAAGAAAAGTAAATGTTCATATTATCGTACAGAGTGTTAGCTTCATTCAATTTAATCGCGTGGGTACCCCATATTTGGGCGACACCGATTTTATTTTGCAACCAGTCTTCTTTTTTTCATCGCTGCAGAAACTATTGCCATTCACAATGTTCTCTAGTAACCTTTAATATTTAAATGACCCGTGAACGCAGCAAAATAGTATGGTTTTCGACATATGGACTGCATAGGGCATTACTTACAGACATCGTAGACGTATAGAGTATATATAGACTTACACTTCGCACGCCGACGTGACACTGCATTGATGAACTTATGCGGTGGATAGTGAAGATCAAGTGGTGAATGTTGGCATCCATATTCAGACAGATACGTTCATTGGAGAAAATTGACATGGAAATATGGTAAAGAACTTTCACGAAATCTATCGCGAGTTCTGTTACGAAACTAGCAATTAGTGTGACCTCCACTGGTCGTATACAATTTGTAACGGCGTTATTGACAATAAATTATTTTATTTTTTATTTCTTTCAATCCTTTGTACAACCCATCCATTTGTGCTGATAATAAAGATTTTGGCATGAAATTTGTTATTGTCTGAATTTTTGTTTATGGTACTCGAATCGATGAGATAACAAAAATGTGAAATTCTTTAATATTTATTAATTGTATCAATCGTATTTCTTTTAATAATTGTGATTGTATTCAGTCCGATTTTCGTGATATCTGTATGTGTTAAGTTTCATATTATGTTAGTTTATACTATTTGGGATGGTATTTAGATTTTGATTCGAAAATTCTCGAAATGTATTGCTCAATGTAATGTAGGTTTAATTTTTCTCCAGTCCTGAAAAACTGATTTTCTGTGGGGCTTTGGGGCTCGCCAACGACAAGGTCATTAGAGCCCTTTGAACTGATATTAATAGAAAGTTCTGCATGTACATTATTATTTTATTAACCTTAACTTACGAACCTTCCCGATATCTACTTTATAAGAAAAGATAATTAAGAAATCTTAACTAAGGATTTTATTTTTCAAATGGAAGCAGTAATACAAGAAAAGTTTTACAGATAATTCTAAAATGGTTTTTCATTTTTGACATTATAATTTGACAAATGATTGATACTTTTGGTCTTAGAAACGTAGTGAACATGAAACGCACAACTCTTTTTTTAACTTGGGACTTTAACGATATTTTTTTAAATTGGGACTTTAGGGCTTGCCAACATCGTGGAGCACTTTAAACGATAATGAGACGCTCTCACCGACGGTATATTATGTATTGATTATTATTGTCCCCAACTATTTTGAATTATTGAAGCCCTCACTTCGAACAATAAGATATACATAACATTTAATTAGGAACGATATACATTTTATTCGTGGTACGTATTTCGAATTCACAAACAAGGTGACTGATAGATAATTAGAAAGTAAAATATTCCGCTTCCATTGAACTTTGAACTCATTCCGTCAGATGTGAAAAAGTATAGTTACTTATATTTGTCAAAGCCTGATCCGGTCCTCTGACTGCTCCTGGAAATAAATATTATTTTCTTAATTAGGTTACAACTTACAAGGCGTTATGTAACTAGATGTGTACAAAGAATGATAAGAACGTACACGTGTACTGGAAAACTGATATAAATTTTTGTTTGAGTTCCTTGTGTACACGTTTATTGAATTGCTAATCGTTTGTTGTTGTTTTTTCGTTGGCTTAATCGTATGTCTACCCATTCCAAGAAGTCGTCTAATAAGATACGACGTAAATTCTTTGTCCGTGCTCTCGTAAGGGAAATTTGTAATAAACGGTTCTTCCTTTCATAGCAAAACCAAGAAGTATTTACATAAAATATATTTATTATTGATATAAATTAACTCATGATTGGGACGTTGCAATGTATTTTCATTTTTTTCTCTACCTTCTTTAAAATTATGTATTAACCGGCCACCAAATGGACTATTTATGTACGTGGAACATATATGAATATACTTACATTAAATATAATATATAATGTATATGTTACGAATAAAACCGGAATTCAGTCATTGGACAGAAAAATAGACAATCAATACTAATAAATTTATTGTCAAAAAGCTGCGTATGACGACGTAGAGGATAATAAACTAATTTACTCTCCGGAAGCAAGCAAGGGACCATCACAACAATTCCGATCAAGGACCCTAAGGCAGAGGCGGATTGAAATATTTCAGCAAACTCCTAGATTAGATAAAAAGTTTGCTATGTGTTATAATACTAATAGAATATCAACAAGTTTCTAGTTTACACAAAAAATTTATTTCACATGTCGAATTATTATCGAACTATAGATTATTCTGAATATGGTGCTTATAAATCATAAGAATTGAAATAACACAAAATTCACGATATATTGTTTCAGTAGATGCGCCCCTAGACAAAAACCTAGAGAATCTGTATAAAAAATTCGCCTCCACACGAAGGAAAACAGGAGAAAAACCCGGGCCAGGATGGGAGTTGGACGTTCAGTTAGTCAGACTAGTTTTGGACGTTCAGTTATTGTCAGAACTAGTTTTGAGCGTTTTCAAAATCATCATTACTAGTGCTGGCGAAAGAGAATCGTCCAAAACTTGTTTTGATCTCTCAATACGAATAAAACTTTTTGTACTCGAAGCCAATTTTTTTTTGAGGGAGGATTTAGTACCGATAAAATGTTATTTTCACAAAAGAGGCATAAAGAAAAATGGCAATTACGCGCTTTATAGTGTTTTAATGTTTGGATTGGTATAAAAGTATTCATCTCAAGTATATTTTTACGAGCATTTATTTAACTTGAACTTATCAATCAAATAGTCAATGAAATAGGTAGTAAAACACAAGTTATATTTATTGTATTTGAAGTAGCAAGAGATTATATTTCTCATGCAAGATCATTTTGCATAAGGTGCATTTTTCTCTTTAAAAACACATGAAAATTTTCATCTGATTGTGAGAGGGATAACGATTATCCCATAAAATGTTTCCCAGTGAAAGCCGTCGAAAGGTATTATAATGTTTTCTTGCACGTAATAAACTGTTCATATATGTCGTAAAAAACACTGAACGCATATGCATCAAGATCGTCAACTGAATATAATACTCTTTTCTCTATTCGGTTTCGTTCACACTTAGATTTTGAATTCAAAGTCCGTGCTCCACTTCACCGCCGACTACTTCGTTCCCACGATTCTGCACCATCCGTTGTGCTCTTTTTGTAGCATTTATAAATGGGAAATGTAGCGTACTATTAAAACTTATCTACATGGACCGATAGGAGGTAGGAGGTGGGTGGTAGGGCTGTTGTTAGTAGGTGGGTCGCTTAGCTGGGTTTACCAACAACTTGGCCCACGTGGTAGGGTTAGAGGGAGTAGTTCGTAATAGTAAGAGTTAGTGATACTAGGGGTAGTAGGAGGTGGATAGAAAAAGGAAGGTTCGTTTTTTAGAACTTATAGTTTTATGGACTTGGACATTGATGTGATAATCTACAATTTTTTTCTGGCCCCGGCAGAAATTGAACTCGAAGTGACTTGGTGGTGAGCAAGAATGCTAACCCCTTAAGGCGGCTCCACTCATTCACTATTCGGCGAACCCCGAAGCAACTGCTCGCCGAATAGCGAATAGCGTGGATGGGTTGCTCGCTATTCGTCGCAACACGAATACCGGTGCTCGCCCTTTCCCGCAGCGTGTCGGTCTTTTGAGGCACATCAAAGGAAACCGAACATAGGCGAATATTCGCGAGTGACCTGTTCGTGAATATTCACATATTCATGCTTTTAGGAACACCAAGGATAGCAAATATACGAGTATTACGATTTCTAGTTATTTCGAGTAAGTAATCGCTGAAAAAAACTAAGTATTTGTAATTTTTCTCCGTATCGTAGAAAGTAATTTATGAGTGTTTCAGTAGTGATAAAATAGTGAAAATGGAAGTAATAAAGTAGTGATGAAGTAACCTTATTTATTATGCCCAGTTTGAAACTACTTTTTGGCAATACAATTTATTAGATGAGTGATTTAAACCAAAAATATTTTTATTCCCTTTATTTTACTTTTTTATTAAGCGCCTTTATATTGTTTTATTAAGGTTTATTATAAATAATAAAAATATAACATTTAAATGTAATGAATGATTTTTCAATAAATAAATAGAGAGGACTGTTGTGGAGACACACATTAAGATGTTTATACAATATTGATTATAGTTTTTATCCAATGTAAAATAATGATTGTAAGGGCCTTAAAATTTGAGAAAACCAATTACTATAGCTATATCCATATGGAATAAAAACTAGCTTTATAATTATTTAATTTCACTGATTTAATTAAGATTAGATAAGACCCATTTACTTAATAACATTTTACAAGACACAACTACGTACGCACCAGAATGTGTGATTACTTCAGATTCACTCTCCATAACCTCTAATCACCAACACGAATATTCGTCGTTCCCAGAGCGAGCACGTGATCGGCATATTGCTTATGTCTGGATCAGTGTGCTCGCCAATAGGCGAATACTTGGGAAATACCCCGATGAAGTCGCTGTTGCTCGGGATTCGCTATTCGGTTGCTCGGGGTTCGCCGAATACCGAATGTGTGGAACCGTCTTTAGCCACCGGAGGGGCGATGTTGTTCTCTTGAGAAATGCTGAATTCAAATTTCAGAGCCGTCCTGCGACACGAGTACTTGGCATTCTCCCAGGCAAATGCATTCGATGTCTGAGCATTCACCAATATTTCCTGGGAAGGACGGCCTTCAGCAATAACAGGTTGTCGGTTCAGACGATGTGAGATATGATACATTTCTGACCCACTGTCGGAACAATGCTTAAAAAAATTTACAGACTTAAGTTAACGGAAGATAAATGTAACGGAAGTTAATAGAAGTGTTAATGGTTTTAAAAATTATAAGTGAAACAAAGTGTTGACTTCGTTAATTAACGATTAACTGGTTAACGCTTTTCTGCCCAGCTATGGTATACATGAGGATAAAAAATGTTGGAAGGAATTAATTTATAGACTTATAATATTGTGTATTATTAATATTCAGTTCATAATCAAGTTTGTTGAAATCGTGAAAATGAATGAGAGAAATGAAAATTTTCCGTCAATTCGAACATACGAAACAATGAACTGCGGAAAGCAGTCACTTTTATTTATGAATTATGCATGAAAATAACATTTTAACTCTAGAAATGATATCAACTTGAAGTTCACGAATCTTCATCATTTGTGATAATGCTCCATCCTAGTTCTGTCCTTCAAATCGCTTAAAGCTATCTCTGGCAATAGTAAAACGACCAAAACTAAGATTGGTTGTTTTGAAAACGCCCAAAACTAGTTCTGGCAAAATTGCACCTGCCGAAACGTTTCGGACGCTTTTTTGTCCAATGGCCGAATTCGGGTTTTGTGCATAACATGTATACCCCATTATAAATCTGTGGCTTCATGTAATAACAAGGTTAGTGGACTTTTTGTGTTATCGAGTTACGGCCGTTCAAACTTTCCAAAACATTTTCTGTTATAACCTTGGCTTATAACTTTTATTTAACGCACATTAACGTGTACATTAATTCTGTAGCCCCCATCCTGGCCCGGGTTTTGCTCCGGTTTTCCTTCGGGTAGAGGCGGATTTCTTATACAGGTTCTCAAGACTTTGTCTAGGAGCGTGTTTATTGAAACAATAAATCGTGAATTTAGTGTTATTTTAATTATTTTGATTTTTAAACACTATACTCAGTGTAATCTATAGTTCGATAATAATTTGTACGTGTAAAATATTTTTTTGTGTTAAATTACAAACATATTGACATTCTATTAGTATTATAACTTGTAGCTAACTTTTTATCTTATCTAGGATTTTTGCCTGAATTTTTTCAATCCGCCTCTGCCTTAGGGCCCTTAATCGGAATTGATGGGATGGTCCCTTGCTTGCTTCCGGAGAGTAAATTAGTTTATTGTCCTCCATGTGGTCATACGCAGTTTGTACTGCTTTTTTGACAATAAATATATTTATTTATTTATTTATTTATTAATATTTAACGTACTATTATATCATAGCTGAAATGAAAAACTATGCCTTTACATAAAAAAAAACTTTAAAAAATTGGTGACCTTGAAATACGAAGAAAAATTAATTTACCTTTAGTTCGTTGAGGTTTGATCATTTTTCCTTATTTTTCTAAACTATTTAGTTTGTACTCGTACGTAACTTGCTTTTCTCAAAAAATTTGTATTGGAGTTACCTGTTTTCTCGTATCACACGTACACTTCAATGATTACTGCTGTTTTTTCCTTAGAATTTTTTCCACTCTATTCCAGAAGAATTAACCTTTTTGAATCGTTTAGATGAATGCAAACGACACAGCAAAAATAAATAAATTTTTTTAAATAAATTATCTCGTTTTTTGAAAAATGTGCAGTTACCTGGTTATTACTGGAAGCTACAGATCCGTAGAGTATATGAATATATGCCCTGAGAGTAAAGGATATGGTATTCGAAGGTTTGGGATTTTCGTCCAAAGTAAACCATAGTAAAGGACTTGTCCATAAATCTGAATGTATGTCAAGAGTTATTGGAATATATTCATGTATTCTATTTCTAGATGATTCACAAAACTAATGCGATGCAAACAAAAGTGTACTTTAAAATATTGTTAAAACCCCGACTTGTTGTAATATATAAAATAAATAAACTTTATTATAAAAAAAGCAGTTGCAAACTGCGTATGAGCACGTGGATAATAATTCAAGTTTCTTAGTTTCTTATAAGGATTATCCAAGAAGCTCTTTACAAAACTAGGAGAATTTTTGTTTAAATTAATTATTTTGTTTTGGGGAAAACGCGTAAGGAGCGCTTTCGCATACACAGTAATGAATATTCGCATACATACGAATGATAAAGATAAGGAACAGGGAAAACATTAATTTTAAAAAATGGACGCGACCTATTGATTTTTTTGCACCGTTTTGTAATAACCCGTGTAACTCGCCAGCACTTCATCTCGCGGAAAATATTTTAAAGTTAATGAATAAATAGAAAACAAAACACACCAAAGAAACTCACACATTTGAAGAAACGTTTCGACTTTCACCTCCGCCAGTTACGTAGATAATGAAGCGATTCTTTACGTTGACCAACATTTAGACGGGAAGAAAGAAAAGTAGGAGGGAAATTTAAATTTGAATTTTGAAGAATTTACTGTTTGTTTTGAAACCGGGGTGGGTTGAGACTCCCAGGGACCAGATGAAACAAAATTTGAATTTTGAAGAATTTACTGTTTGTTTTGAAACCGGGGTGGGTTGAGACTCCCAGGGACCAGATGAAACCAAATTCACGAGGTTTCATATATATGAATTGGGAATGTTAGGGGAGAATTTCCAAAATCAGATCTTCAAAACACCCATCACATTTTTTATGTAATTTAACATGGGAGGGGATAGATAGAGAAGAAAGGAATTATCACATGAAGTTCTGTGATTGTTCATCCTGATGTTGAGAGGAGTAGATGTTTCTCCTACTCAAAATCTTTAACAAATAGTGCAAGTTAGAAGGTTGTAAAAGTTACCTTTCCCTTCTATCTTGCATTCTTCATATCACTATTATTAATTTTCTGAACTGCTGTCTACAACACATTATACATGGTGGCTATCTTTTCCTTCTAGAAGCATTTTTATTTCATGATGTGCCGCTTTGTATTGAGCAATATGACTGTACAGTTCAACAGTATAAATGAATCAACTTCATGTCAGAATTCTCACAATAAAAAGCAGCCAAGCTTCAATATGAAAATGACAATTTAATTTATGGAATTAATTAACATTATCAAGTCACCGAAACCTCTAAGGTGTTGTGTTGTTTCTTTTATTCATAAACATGACTAAGGCTACAGCCATTATTAATTTTGACTTGGCGCTTCACAGATTCTTACGGTTCCTATTTGTTTGGCCCTGTTTTTTTAAAGAATGTTTTTGTAAAATAGTAACATTCTCACATGTTGTTAGGATAGCAGCACATCTTGTCACCATTGAGAGTTGTTAATGTTTTCAATTGATATTTGATTGTGTTGTCTGTATAGCGTTAGGCAGGGTAATTGCAACAAGAGAAGGAAAAAAGTAGTCAAAAACAGAAGTCGATGACTCTATGGTTGAAATATAACAATTCCGTGTTTTTGAACCCAGTAGTTGATGATGAAACATAACCTTACAAAAATTGAGTTTTCCTGAAGATTGATATTAAAATTACTGCAGTATTTATTTTGTTTATTGTACTACAGGTGCAATTTATTGAAATGTATGTTTTGGGTCTAATCTGTTTGGAGCATTCAAACTTTTAGAATCCAAAGGAGAATATTTCAGATTATCTGTAAATCTCACCCCCAAAATTCATGTAAACCTTTATTTAGAGAATTAAATATTCTCCCTCTTCCTTGCATATACATTTATGAAGTAGTTGCATTTGTTAAGAGAGTATTATTAAAATCCCACCCCTGCTTTAAAAGAAAGTCTAGTTCATGAGTATACTCTCGTAATTCATCATCCTGACATGTCAACCACTCCTTGCCAAAAAGGGTCATATTATTCAGGAATAATTTTGTATAATTCCCCTCCAAAAAATATATAACATATTAATAAATCTCATCAAATATGCATTTAAAAGTTTTCTAATGTACTATTGCTTCTATATAATGTAAGAGAATTTACTGATTTTAATAAAAGAAGTTAATGAGAGATTCAATTTACCAATAAATATTGATTTCCATATGATTTTGGATGGTGTAGGTGATATTAATTTCTCTTATACTTTGTCACACCATTGTTACAATACTCTAGATACTGATTAAATTCCTTTACTCATGCATGTTGTTTTGATCCATTTTATTTATTATAGTTTATTTCTAAGTGTATGCAACCTTGGCATGGTTTTATACATTATCTATGTAACTCCATCCTGGCCTGGTTTTTCCCTGGTAGTGGCAGATTTTCCGTAGATGGGAATGTCATTTAAAACTTTTGTGATTACTAATCTCGAATTTTCACTGCACATTATATCTATGATTCATTTTGGAATAATAAATGAATAACTACATATTTTATTAAATATTTAAGTATTAAATATGCCATTATCCTTGGGTCCTTGATCGGAATTGATAGGATGATCCCTTGCTTGTTGCCGGAGAGTAACTTAATTAATTATCCCCTACGTGCTCATACACAGTTTGCAACTGCTTTTTTGACAATAAATTTTAGTTATTTATGTATATATTATTGCCAGTATGTATTAAGGTGAAGTAAAATCATTGGTATTATCTTATAGAAATATTTTTATATTTTCACTGTGTTGCTATGAGGCAGAAAAGTTGAAACTTGAATTCTGCACTCCAAAATAAAACAAATAACATGAGAGAAACCCAATTATGTAAATATTTTTATATACTTCGTAGAAGCCAAAAAAAACAAAACAACAACAACAACCCAGTAGTGAGTAGTGAGTAGAGACCCTCTGTCGAGGCAGTTTTACTTCAGAGAGTGGTGACCCTGCCCACGCGAGTTCCAGAACACACTTACCTGGTGTGTAGCATTTGGTAAAGGGTCCTAGCTCAGGGTTATGAGTGAAGACCTCAACGGCATCTGCAACGGAAAAGGTGGGCTTCCATATGGCGTAGGTGGCAGAAGAGGCAAATCTGTAGCATCTGTACTCCAGTGGAGTGGCTGCAAAAGGCATCTGATCCCAGTGGGGCAGTCTGTAATTCACGCTACCGACAATACGGTAGCCCAACTCATAACTTCATCTATCATCAACCATATCTCACTATCACCTCACTGGATCTCATCCAGAGTTGTAACTCGGGACCTAGTTCCACTGCAGGTGACCCCTTGACAGTCAACCATGGAAAGTCTTTTAAGGAATACACCGGCTGAACCAAGAGTTCAGAGAAGGCAGCATTTGGATACTGTGGGCTGCCACCTAGAGGATACAATGCAGTACTCCAACACACACACACAGACACAAAACCTTCAAAATCAGGAAGCAAGTAACTCACTTTGCCACACATAATGTAAACTCACAGGCAGACTGGTAAGCTAAAAGTGATAACCGACCTAATGGATCAGCACAAAATTCTCATCATGGGACTGCAGGAAATAAGAAACACAGACCAGGACCCCATGGAATCTCAAGGATACAGATTCTACAAAGGCATACCGGGGATGAGAGTGATAAACAATGTCCCTCAGTTTGGAACAGGCTTTCTGGTCAGTCTTAAAATACTAAACTCTGTACAATATTTCAAATCGCAATCCTCCAGAATCTCAACACTCACTCTAAAGGCATCTAATAAAATCTACACAAATGCTCATGCTCCCACTAATAATAAAAACAACTCTTCAAAAGACCGTAAAGAAACAGAAAAATTTTGGGACCTACTAGACCAGACCATTAACAGCATTCCCAAACACCACATAAAGCTATTAATTGGAGACTTTAACTGCCAACTAGGCAGAGAAAGAATATACCGTGACATCATCAGAAAATGACCTGCCCAAAAAAGAATGAACAAAAATGGAGAGAGATTTATTGACCTCTGCAGAAACCATAGTCTAATCTCAAAATCCACATATTTCAAAAGGAAACCTCAAAAACTGAAAACATAGAAACACCCTAACTATACTAACTGGGGTAATTATAAACAGGCTGATGAGTGTGAGAACATTCATACTTGGAGTCTTTATTTACTAGAATTTATGATGTAGAAGAGCAATGCATTATATAAGTATGCTTAAAAGTATAAGTTTTATGAATTAAGACATTGAAAGAGTGAAAAAGAAACATTCAAAATGTGTTTAATATTATCTCATTGGACCTTACTTTGAATAATATAGTTATTTGTTGAAGTTATTTTTCTTTCTGCAGCTCACTCCTGATTCATCTCAAAATGGAGGAGATTTAAGTGATAGTTCATTCACAGATGTAGAGGGAGGTGAGGATGAAGAGGAAGACGAAGATCAAGACATGGAAGACGCTGGTACTTCAGATGAAGAAATGGGTGGTGTGAAGTAAGTATGCTTAGTCTGCATGGGGTGGGTATCCATATGGTGGATCCATGTTCATACACTAGGGTAGAACAGATATGGAATCATACTAAGGTATCAAAATTTTTGGAACGCTTTCCTTAAGATCGTTGTTGTCCATTGACATTAAAATTAACAAACTTACATTTTATTTAATTCCGTGTAAAATGTTACAATTTCAAATAACTATAAATAAATACAAATGTTGTAAAAAAAGCAGTTAGAAATTGCCTATGACCACATGGAGGACAATAAATTAAATTTTCTGGAAGTGAACAAGAGGCGTACCCATCAATTTTGATCAAGGGCCATAAAGCAGAGACGGATTTAATATTTCAGCACACTCCTAAGCTAAGAATAAAAATAGTTAGGGACATATTGTAATATCAACAGAATACCAGCTAATTTGTATTAAATAAAACACAAATAAGTTATTTCACAAGTACATATTATTATCAAATTATAGGTTATTCTAAAAGTATTGTTTATAATAGTAACTATTAAAAAAACTCTAAATTTGAGATTAAATATTACAATAGATCGCCACCCCCTGGCAAAAGCCTGAGCCTGATATAAAATCAGTCTCTATAAAACCTGAATTGGAAACCCTTCTTAAGCTCTCCTGGTGAGTGTGCATTAAAGTAAGACCTGTTTACATGAATGAGTGGTATAATTCTTAATTGATGATTAAGTGGAGAAGGATATTGACAACTTTTAGTGATAAAGTTAAACAAATTATAGCTTTGGACTATACTTGTAATTTTAAGTAAACGTGCTTGTTTGTCAATAAGCCTACAAAACAAAAGGAACAAAACAACTGCAAAATCTTACCTATTTTAAATTCATTTTCAATAATCTATCTAGTACCTTCTGTGCTTAAATCTGCCTGTGCTTAAATTTGCTTCTGCTGTCACAATGTACCTAGGATTAACTTAACATTTAGTAATCTCACTTTACCAAAGTACATTTACTATTCTGAATATACCTAACACACATCTGTGTAGTAGGCATTTAAGTATACTTATTGAGGAACAGACAGTATATATTTGATGAAAGGTAATTTACAGAAAGTTGGAGTTGATATAGTATCCTCTTTATCATAAGCAAGAGGTAAGCAGTTTGCAGAAACCATTTTTTGCAATATTGAAAGCATAACATGCCTGACTGTCATATATTCCACTTGAAAGGTTAAGAACCCTGTGATAATGATGTGTTACAATGAATTTAGAAATTGGCATATTCTCTTATTAAGCTAAAGGTAACTTAATCGTAACAAATTTTAATGAAATGGGTAGGATGGTGAGAACTTCTTATACTGCAGCTGTAAATTCCTACACATTGTGAGAGTAATGATGCAATATTAAACTTTTAACTATGGATTTGAAGAGATTCAGCTTGTGATATCCAAAATTCAGTCAGAAAATATAGTCATATATTTGTTTTATGTTTTCTCACTGCTGATGAAAGTTTTTTCTTCTTCCAGAGTTCCATTACGAAATGCTCGTCGAAAATCTGTTATGCCAAGAGTTCCACCCATTAAAGTAAATGATGTTGATTGTTTGGATGTACCAGAACATTCTCCTGGGAACTCGATTACTAGTATCAACAGTATAGCTAGTTTACTGAAAGAGAAATTAGCAGTAAGTATGTTTCAAATCAGTATATTTTAAATAATGTTGACAATTGTTAATCACATTTTTTGATTTGTTAGTCTATAAAAAGAAAAAAGGAACTATTAATGTGATCTTCATTTGATTATTTACAGTTAACTTTTCCTGCAGTAGTGAAGAAGAGTCCTCCCAAAACCACAAAAGAATATAGATTACATATATTTGTTGGTTTTTTATTCGTATGCATAGTGTCCATTGTAGTTTTTGCTTATGTATTTTACCATCAACATGTGCTTCAAGTAAGTATTAGTGCAAATTTTTTAACCTTTCAATGTCATGTAATTAATAAATGGTATAACATCCAAAAGAAAATGGAAATACATCAAAACATTAATATTGTATTATAATTATTATTACAAAAACAGTAAGTCACGCATGCACACGCGCACACACGCACACGCACACGCACACACGCGCACACACGCACACGCACACACACGCACAAACACACACACACACACGCACACACACACACGCACACACAGACACACACACACAGGCACACACACAGACAAACACACACGCAGACACACACACGCACACACACACAGATACACACACACGCAGACACACACACACACGCAGACACACACATACACTGACACACACAAACACACAGACACACACACAGGCACACACACATATCTATCTATCTCTATCTACCTATCTCTCTCTATCTATCTATCCATCTCTATCTATCTCTATCTATCTATCTCTATCTATTTATCTCTATCTATCTATCTCTATCTATCTATCTATCTCTCTGTCTATCTATCTCTCTCTCTGTCTATCTATCTATCTATCTATCTGCCTATCTATCTATCTCTCTCCCTATCTATCTCTCTGCCTATCTATCTCTCTCTCTATCTCTCCGTCTATCTATCTATCTATCTATCTATCTATCTCTCTGTCTATCTATCTATCTCTCTGTCTTTCTATCTATCTCTGTCTATCTCTCTGTCTATCTCTCTGTCTATCTATCTCTCTGTCTATCTATCTATCTCTCTGTCTATCTATCTATCTCTCTGTCTATCTATCTATCTCTCTGTCTATCTATCTCTCTGTCTATCTACAATCTCGAGTACAATCTCGAGTACAATCTCGGAGTCGTCCTCGGCGGAGAACTCGCTCCCCTCAACCCCGAAAAACCGAAACTTTGAAGTCAGACTCTCGTGTCGGATCTGCTTCCTCTAGTCGCCGGCGCTCAAAGAGCAGAAATAGCGGACTTGCTATGTCCGCAAGTGATCACTCAAGCAGTGATCACGGTGACCACCCTGAGGAGGTAACCACAACGGGGTCTGACTTTAAAGTCATAAACAGAAAAATATCAAAACATCGAAGGAAGAACAAATAATCTCCAGACCATGGCTATTCTTTCCTGGAATCTGAACGGCATTCATGTCCGTTCAGATGACCTAAAGCTCTTACTGTCTCGTCATTCCCCTCCAATCGTATGTATACAAGAAACCCATCTCTTGCCAAAACACTTTTTTCACCTTCGTGGCTATACTTGTTATAGGGCAGACTTAGAAGACGGCCTGCGGGCACACGGTGGAGTCGCTGTGCTCGTAGACGCTTCAGTCTATGCCAAAGAAGTCACTATATCAAGCGTCTTTCAGACCGTATGTATGAGGGTGAGCTTACCATCCCTTGCATTTACGGTTTGTAATATTTATATCCCCCCCGGCCAGTCATTCACGAAGAAAGATCTTGACGGTCTGATGGACAAATTGCCTTCCCCATTTCTTATAGTCGGGGATTTCAATGCCCATAACTCCATGTGGGGTTCTTTACACAATTGTCCAAAGGGCGATATTATTGCAAAACTGTTAGACAGCCGAGATATAGTGCTCCTTAACACGGGCCACTCAACCCATTTCTGTACAGCTTCCCGGACATTCTCGGTGCTAGATTTAGCCATCTGTAGTTCCTCTCTTTCCCCGCTCTTAGACTGGACAGTTATCGACGATCTGTATGGGAGTGACCACTACCCGATTCTTATACATTTTAACGTCTTCTGTGCTTCGGTTTCACGCCCCCCTCAGTGGATTTTGAAAAACGCAGACTGGGATGTGTTTAAACGCAACGTCAATCTTTGCGATGAGCCATTCGCCAATGTGGATGCTACGGCAACCCATTTCATCCACGCGGTTTTAAAAGCTGCTGACGTTGCCATCCCAAAATCGTCACGTAATCCGAGACATTGCCCTGTTCCATGGTGGAATTCGGATTGCGCTAAAGCGGTCAGCGCTAGAAAGAAAGCTTTAACGCGACTAGCCAAGTATCCCACTGTTGACAATCTCATTGAGTTTAAAAGGTGCAGAGCCAAAGCGAAACGAACTCTTCGAGAAAGTAAGTCTTCCTCCTGGAAGGCTTACATTTCATCTCTTACTAGCCGTACTCCATCATCAGTCGTATGGCAGAAAGTTCGGAAGATCCAAGGTACGTGGTCCTCATTTACCATCCCTGGTCTCAATATCAATGGACGGGTCGAAACTTCACCCGAAGTCATCGCAGAGGAACTTGCATCTCACTACGAAAGAGTCTCTAACTCCTCCGGTTTTTCTCCAACATTTCTTCAGCAGAAAGCTCGCGCGGAAAAGTGTTGTTTGGATTTCTCCAGTTCCAGAGACGAGGAATACAACATTCCTTTCTCAATGACGGAACTGACCTCTGCCCTTGCGTCTTTGAAAGATACAGCCCCTGGTCCTGATCAAATACATAATGCGATGCTAAAACACCTTCCAGAGATAGGCATAAAATTCCTTCTGAAGTTATATAACTTTATTTGGAATGAGCATACCGTCCCTGCTCAATGGCGTGAGGCCATAATCATTCCACTTCCGAAGGAGGGCAAAGATCGTTCGAACCCGTCACACTTTCGACCGATTTCTCTGACAAGCTGCGTTTGCAAATTGTTAGAAAAAATGATAAATCGTCGCCTTGTTTGGTCTCTGGAATCGCGGAACCTTCTGTCCACTATCCAATGTGGTTTCAGAAAACAGCGGTCAACGCTAGACCACCTTATTGCGTTGTCATCTACCATCTCATCAGCTTTTGTATTAAGGGAACACCTCGTGGCTGTATTTTTTGACTTGGACAAGGCTTATGATACAACCTGGAGATACGGAATCTTACGCACATTGCATACGTGGGGATTCCGTGGTTGTCTTCCTATGTTCCTGGAGAGCTTCCTATCACAACGCTCTTTCCGCGTTCGCCTTGGTACTTATTTGTCATCGAGTCACCCTTTGGAAAATGGTGTCCCACAGGGTTCAATCTTGAGCGTCACTCTCTTTGCCATAGCCATAAATAGCATTGCGTCATTGGTTCGAGAACCGGTACATGCGTCTCTCTTTGTTGACGACTTCGCCATCTATTGTTCGTCTAGCAGCATCTCTGTCATCGCGAGGCAACTGCAATTGGTTTTAAACCGTTTACACGAGTGGAGCATGTCTACCGGCTTTAGGTTTTCTGTATCCAAGTCATGCTGCATGCATTTTTGTAGGATATACCATCTCCATAATGATCCAAATCTTTTTCTTGGGGGCCAACGTCTGCCCTTCGTTGACTCCGCAAAATTCCTGGGTCTCACATTCGACCGCACACCCACTTGGCGCAATCACATCCGAAAACTACAATTCCATTGTAATTCTTCCCTAAACCTCCTTCGCTGCGTAAGCGCATCATCATGGGGCGCAGACCGCACTTGCCTTCTTCGTCTGTATAGAAGTCTCGTACGGTCTGTATTAGATTATGGCAGTATTGTATACGCCTCCGCATCACCGTCGACACTCAGGACACTTAACAGTATCCATCATGCAGGAGTCCGCATTGCAACTGGTGCTTTCCGCACTAGTCGCATAGA
>NNCF01126580.1:222542-292386 GCA_002313205.1 Laupala kohalensis | reverse complement strand
TTCTCTCATTAAAATCAATAAATTCTTTACATTGTGGGAGCATTGGTACAGAAGGAAACTTTGAGCCACAAATTTAAAGATTCACAATATCTTTTACATCTTTTTAATATAATTGTACAAAACTATTCTGGAATGATATTGTCCTTTTTGACAAAGAGTGGTTTCATGCTAGGAAGATAAACAATACTGACATGATAGGACCTTATTAAGAGTGTTGAATTCATGAACAATACATGACCTTATAAAGCTGGGATGGTACTCATTAATTCAATCTTAACAAACCACCTATTTCATAAATATGAATTCAAGGAAGAGTTAGAACATATAATTCCCTTTACAAAGGAAGTAATTTGTCTTGTATAAAAACTATTGTATTTGTTTTGAGCAGTAAGTAAATTGTATAAATTCTTTATTTGATGACAACTTCCCAGTCCCTAATAAAATCTTATCTTCAGCTAGAACATAAGTCAGTTTTTCACATTATTTTCCATTATTACCATGACATTTCTTCACTGTAGTAATTCAATGACGCATTCTAGTAAAGATGTAATTAAACCTTCAAAAATGAATGAACTCAAATATGTCCAAGGTTGATATTTATAGGAATTTGTCGTTAAAATAAAGTGGCTATAGTTGTGTTCAGAATAAATTTTATGATTATCACTTTTGAGTTCTTATGTAGAAGAGTGCAATGTTGAGAACTTCATACTATATTCCCTTATTCTTAGTTAGTTTCTTCTCTCCTCATTCCATTGTCTCAAAGAACTTTGTGAGATATATTTGTTATTGATTGAAAATTAAATATGTTTTTCTTTCTTGATGTTAAAATGCATTATTAACAAACTATCTTATAAATTATTTTTCAGAGAGCTTATTTTGAAAAGATACGCTTTAACAACCAAGATAGAATAGTTCGTGTGTTCAATGAGAGAGACATTGAAATCATATATGGGTACCTTGGTGAAGACCTGGGACATGATGCTCCATTTGGTTGTCTCTCTCATCATAAAATTTCAGGAGCTACCTGCATGGAATGGATGCACAAAGCAAGATTATACATGGATTACAGACAAAGTGAAGGAACTAGATGTTATAAGATAATTTGGAATAGTTTAAGTGAAAATATTGTTCCCACAGACTGTTACGATTGGTCAACTTCCTATGGCCATTGGTATGGAGGAGGCCAGACTTCACTGATGCAATGGCCAGTTGAGAATGGAGTTGTTAAAATGAACCCCTTTGTTACAGGCAGGGTAGATAAGTATGAGTGGGGTAATGTAGTAAAACGTTTCTTCATTAATTCAAATGGTGCTATAATTTTCGTGGATCCTAATACTCCATTATATGTGTCAGTCAATGAAACCAATTCGAAGAGATTTTGTCTTCAGGCAAAGCATGATGATTTTGCTTATGTATATCATCATACATCTTTACCTCAGTTGAATTACACAATATGTACCTCATCAAATATGACATTATTACAAAGATTCTCAACCATCAATCAACCTTCAAGAAACTTGTCCATAGAAGATCGTAATATGATTGAAAGACTAATGATAGAACCTATATGGCACATAATACCATCAAATAGTTCTGAATTAACAGAAAAAAATATATTTGATTACAGTGAGGATGTATTAAAATACACATTTCTGAAACATGGACATATTTTAATAAATGAATTCTGGCAAGAAAATGTTGGTGATTTTATATTTGACAATTCACGCTTTCCAAAGATGAATGATACTATAGTTATACTCCATAGACGTGGATTTAAAATGATTTTTTCTATTCAACCTTTTATCAGTACAGAGGCTATTACTTTTAGGGAAACAGTTATAAATCAATTGCTTGTTCGGCAACGTGGCGTAGATCATTATATTCCTGCACTGACTCGATACAAAAGTATTTTAAGTGCTGGAATGATAGATGTGACTAAGCCAGCTACAATTCCATGGCTTCAGAATAAATTAAAGTCACTAGTAGATACTTTTGGTATTGATTCATTTTATATTGACATTGGAGCAGCTTTTGATATACCTTATTATTATAAATTTGAAAACCATCTAGCAAATCCTGATGAATATAAAACTATTTTTATGGACAGTATTTCTTCCAAACTTCCCATTATTGGTGTCTCTAGTGCAATTTCTCGCCCTATTGGACCAATATTTATCTCTCTCCCTCCGTTTCCTTCAACATGGGAGTCATTGCAGTCAATTATAGCTACTGTACTTACTTATGGTATAATTGGTTTTCCACTTGTCATGCCTGGTCCAATTGGTGGAAATGATATGACTCATATGTTCAAGAATTCAGAAAACGACACTGGATCAATTGAAACGCTACCAGAAAAGGAATTATACATGCGCTGGATGCAATTATCTGCTTTTTTACCAATAATGAGTTACAGTCATCTACCTCAGAAATATGGTGATGATAAAGTTCTTGCTCTAGCTGAAAGTATGAGTAATCTGAGACAAGAACTGGTAAGTTTGTATAAATTTTTTCTTGAATTTAAATTTGCATGTAATTTTATAAGATTAAAGTAGGTAAATAAATAAATAATTTTTAGTAAAAGCAAAAAAGTTACAAAATATTTATAAACTCATGGAAGACAATAAACTAATTTACTTTGTAGAAGCAAGCAAGCAACCATCCTATCAGTTCCAATCAAAGTGGTGGATTAAAAATTTCTATGCCAGAAAACAAAATCATTGGCATGCACCACTAAAAACAAAAATAATTAGCTGTTTGTTATGTCAACAAACTAGTAACAATTTTTATTTTTAACAGATTGTAGAAGAATAAATTGTTTTTTAAGAAATAGACAATGTTATCTTGGTTTAGTATAAACTCTAAATGTTAACTATTATCAAATGTTTATTATTTATTGGAAAAAATTTGAAAAAAATTGATGAAAAACATGAAATATATACAATCTATGCCAAATTTAAATAGTACAAAATATGGATTAAACAGTGCAACTCTTAACTGCCATGAAATTTCATTTTAGTACCTTTGAGGTCTTCTGATGTAGCAGTAGGATCAGGTGGAGTAATTTACATGTAATTCGCATCTGTGTCAGTGTAGCCAAAAGAGAGACAAAGATCAAATGTTGACATTCGTGTTGATAAAGTAAGAGTGTTCCTGTCACGTTTGCTCAGCAGTTGCAAGCCTTACATACATTTATTGAATTCCTCATTGATTGGAAGTACAAAAGAGTTTCATGATGTTTTTTGAATAATTTTCTTTTCTCTCTCACTAAAACAAGGAAAGTTTTTTTTTTCAATATTATATGTTATACTTCCACTAATAGAATATCTATAAGTTGAGACCAAAAGAAATAGCAAGTATTTTCTATGAAATTAGCATATATATTTTATAATATTAGTATCTATTATTTTGAAATTAGCATTTATTATTTTGTCTCTTATGGGTTAGTATTAAATTATCAATATTTAAATTTTAGTTTGTAGAATATAATATTAAATTAATTTGAACTTGTGCATTTACAGCAAGTTCATTTAAACATATGCAACCCCTTTGTGACAAATAAATCTGACTCTTAAACGACTATTTTTTTAATGTGAAAAGGATAAAAAGTTTAAAAGGAAAGAAAAATCTGTGTAAGCTTAAGAATACAAATATTTAAATACCCATTTATGCAATGTAGTAAAGTTATCAACATTTACCAAATGACATTCTACAAACATACTATGCTCTTCCAAGTTGGTTATTTGTCACAACACTCTATTGAGAAAAATATATCTCACTGCACAAATTCTTAGATAGCAAAGCAAGTTAAACAACCAGCACCTTGGTAACTCCAATGTCTAAATTCTATTCAATGTCTAAGTCTCTATCAGTGTCATTTTCGTTTTGTTCAGTTTCTTGCTGTCCTAGAACTTAATTCTTATGAAAGTCATAACTTGTATATTGTGGAGTTGTTTTAGAATACATTTTTTCTTCCAGGTAAATCCTATTGTGAAAAGATATGTGGAGTTTGGTGGAAATTTGGATGAAGGAATGGCATTTAATCTTCCACTCTGGATGCTAGACCCCAAAGATCCAGTGTGCCATCGTGTAGTTGATGAATTTTCTGTTGGTAACGAATTAATAGTTGCACCTATTATCAGTAAAGGAGCCAGAGAAAGAGAAATATATCTTCCTGCAGGGGTGTGGAAGGATGGTAATGATGCTAGTGTAACTAAAGGTAGCAGATGGTTGCATCATTATAGTGTGGAGGAAAATAAAATAGCATTTTTTATTAGGATGCCTGATGATACAAGATTTTAAATAGGAATTCCTAAGGAAATTTTAATTTTTCAATGGACTTTTAAATTCTGCAGATATTGAGCTATTTGATAAGATAGAGTGAAACTAAGTCATATTAATTATGCCATGTTGATGGATATTTTAAAAATGTAAATATCTTGTTGGATACCTACCTAAGACATTCACACTATTAGAAATATACGTATATTTTAAAATAAAGATACAGATTTCTTTTGTTTGTTTAGTGCAATTAGTACAAATGATTTCGTAATGTGATCTATCAATGTGATCAAGAATAATTGAAATGTTTATCAGCATATAATTTTATTCATTCCGTATTATGTACCTGTGTTTTTGTGTAAATGTTTTCCTGTTGTTGTTAAATATATCATTGTTAATTCACCATAAAATATTGTACAATTCATGTTTCAATAACGTGTGATGTGCCATGAAAGTTCAATAACTGTATATATCATAGATCGTTCCTTGGTGCATCTCTAATGAATGTGTAGTAAATTATATTTGAAACATATCGCTCTGTAAATTAATTCATGTGAGATTATTATGTAAGAATACTGTGGAATTAGTATAATTAAAATAGAGACCCAACATTTTCTTCATTGCCATCCTGTAAAATTTTAATCACATTCCATCATTCTTCTTTATAGAGACTTCATCTTTTATCCATGTTTTTTGAGTGTAATTTGTTGTTTATGTATGTTAGTATATTTTGTTGTTTATGTATGTTAGTATAGCTGTGTGTGTTGTTTGTCCAGCCAATATGTTTGTTTGACCAGGAACAATTAATAAATTAAATTAAATTGTTTTTACAAGCACCTTCAATAAAATTTACCTTTCACTCAGAAGCAGGCACTCTGAAGAAATTACCTCCATCTTCAGTCTTTTATAACTGAAACTTCACTATTCAAACTATGCTTCACTTTGGATTTTCATTTTGGATTCTTGTATGTAATTATACATTCAAAAACCATGATAGAGAATTTAAATTTATGCCGAATACACAAAAATTTTCAGATATTTATTTATGAAAATCATGATAATTTTGTATGTTGTATCAATATCATGATAATTTTGTATGTAATTGTGTTTGTTGTTGATTTTTATGTTCTTACATATTTTTAATATTGACCATTTCATTCATGATATATTACTACATTACCTGATTTACATTACCACCTGATGAAGGCCAGAATTCTAGGTGGAACATTGTTTTTATATAATAGTGCATTAAAGGTTGTTAAATTTTATAACTTCATAAGATGATAATGATAGGTGAAAATAATTCTACTCTTTCTCTTTGTAATATTTCAGTTTTTTTAATCATTTTTATTGAGTTTTTTGTGGACATTATCCATCATCTTACAGTGGTTGAACATCTCAAAATGAGAATTAGTTTTTCATGTTTAGGATGATCTACATCAAAGTATCTCTTCAGGTTTGGACATTTATTTTGAATGTTTGCATTTAGACAGCTAATACTCTGTTGGAATGTTCAAGCTGGATAAGAGGATGGATGATTTCCACAGACTTCAAAAAAGTTTTGGATGAAACTCTTTCTCAAGTTCTATCTGATGGTAGACTTACCTTAATTATTTTCCCTGCTCATCAAGTTTATGTTTGTCTTACCAAAATTTTGCTGCTCCCACTGATTTTTCTTTATTTAATCCAGTTTGATTAAATTGCTGATTTAAATTAAAAACCTGTTTAACCTTTTAAACCTGAAAATTATTAAAAATTGACATTCAATTTGGAATTTTGAACTTAGAAATGATACTTATGTGAACAACTAAAGCAAAGATTCATAAACAGATCATTCATAGACACAAGCATACCGAGATCAATAACTTCAAATTTTGAGTGGTTAATATTCCTTTAATTAAGAATAAATATAATTTGTAGTGTGAAGGTATAGTCAGTATTACCAAATTAAATGCTTTTTATTAATTCTCAAAGATCCAAAGATTGGGGAAACAAAAATCTATTAGAAACTACCTAAGAAAAATTGAGAAGAAACAATTGTAATCCAGGAAAATTACTTATGTCTTTCGCAAGAATGGGTCTAGCAAGAAAAGATAGTAAGAAGACTCTTTTCACTGATTTTCCTGAGATGTGGTTCATTAGATTTGTCACCAAAATTTATCCTTTCGGCAAAAAGTTTGGCTCACCAATGTCTACTCACCAATTTTTGGCTCAAGGACCAAAAATGATTTCTCTTATAATATTTTCATGAATCAATTGATGATCGACATGGAAGGATAACTAACATTATTGTTGGTAGACATACTAGGACAAAGGATACTGCTTGGATATTTGGATGTCAGAAGGTAGAATTACTCTCAGGCAACAAACTTAATAATTATATATATAATTATATATATTTATTTAAAGAACTTGTGGAAATTTAAAGGAGTCAAGGGCAAATCCTTTGAATATAGCATAGGACACTAAATTAACTTAAGGCCTGAAAGACCAGGCCTGGAATTCAAGCATTTCATTATATTTGGCTCATCTACAGCAGTCAGAGTGGATGAAGTAGACAAATGGGGTGAGGCTTCTTCTAAGTTTAGTAAGTACTCACATTTTATAAAATTGGAATTGTGCTGTATCACTTAAAATGGTGCACCCTCTGGTTAGGTGGTGGGGAGGTTAGCCCAACTCGACAGTCATACAGTAGAAATGCTGCATTTACTATTCCGTTATTTATGCCTGAGGATTCAGCAGCCTTGGGTCTCTTTTTCAGTAGTAGTGAAAGTGATAAAAGAATGTAATAACAAGTAATAATCAAATTAACAATGAATAACTATAGAAATACTAAATAATTTAAAATAAGATCATTGACAATTTGGAATGGTGAATTAATGAATGAATAAATTTTACATTTGACACAACTGTGACAATTTTTTGTCTCATTTTGAGTTATGCCCTTGTCTGAAGCACTTGCAGAAAATATTAATTCCCGCACCTCTTGCCAAAATTATGAGGATGATTTTGGTTGGAAAATTTAAATTTTCATAAAGAGTTTGAGAAATTGTTTGTCCTTCATTTTGAAGTACTGTAGCACTTTCAAATATGTTCTAGAATGTTTCTGGTGAGTTAACATGCCAAAATATTGAAAAAACTAAGTTCATAATTCTAAATTCATGAGATATGGCTCATTTCTTAGTCCCGTTCTAAGCTAACCTCTTGGGTTTTGTCTAACTGTTGCTGTGGCAGAGTGAAACAACATGCTCTATTGTGGATATATATCTTGAGAAAATATTCTATTCAGAATAAAAATTCAAAAAGCAAAATGTTTTTTGTAATATTCCTATCAATAAGTATTCTTGTATTTTTTTCATAGAATTAATATTTTAGTAATATACAATAGTTAAAGTTTATCCTTATCACTGCATGGGAGAAAGGTTCAACCTGCCGGTCAAATGCAACTCTATTTCACAAGAGGCTGAAAACTGAAAATTATTCATAATGGGTAGGATTTTACAGTTATTCATAAAGAGATTTTACTGGACATCTGTTATTAATTGCAACAAATAATTTGCTGGTAATTTGACACATCCAAAATGCACACTGTCAGACAAAATTAGTGACACAGAACCTTCATCGTTCCATAACTTCTATGTTTCAAAATTAATCATAGTGAAATTTGGAGTGAGGAAGCTTGTCTAGATCATTTTATGTTCAATTTATTTTAAGGGCCAAAGTAATATTTACACCTTAAAATTTAATTTATTGAAATTTTTGGTAAAACCCTACATGATGGGTACGTTTTCTGAAAATAATTTCTTGTTTTAACTTTTTTCATGTTTTCTTTTTTGTACTACACCATTTTTAGTATCTCGGATTTCTTAATCTTCTTATCTACCAAAGTATCATTAATTAAGGCAAATTTTTGTTAATAATGTGATGATTTTGTTGAAGAATATTGGTTGTAAATTGAAGCTGTTCTTGTGGAAATTAGGATTGATATACTTATTTAAGAAAAGATGTTAAATTTTGTTCAGTCAGAGAGTAACCTAATTTTAACATTATGCTTAAGATCTCCTCAGACGAGTGTCAAAGAATCAGTCGGCAGGGATTGATAAGAGCGAGGATTGTGGAAATGCTACCTAGACAAATATGAGTGGAGTGTGGGTCCATTTTTAATCATTGAAGATACTATTGATTGCAGTAAGATCCCCATGCATTCTTAATCTATAATAAATTTCTAATTCAGAGAAAATATATTCTAGTTTATATTATTTTAATAAAAAATATAATATAAAAATTACTGTCAAAGAAGTAGCTACAAACTGTGTATGTGTTGTATATTAATACAACTTCTCAAAATTTTTGTTTGACAAGATAATTATTTCTGTAGATTTTAGGTGAATCCTATTATGGGTTTAATTCCTCTCTTTAAAAAGATAAGTCAATATCAAGGAATGGATATGTTTGAGAAATAAGTAGATTGCGTGTATGAAATTCCTTTTGGTCTTTCTGTAGAAATCTGGGATCAATCTATAGAATTGTGGCCCTCTGCTCTTTTGTTTGCATATGGCTTTTGTATTTTGTAAGTTTTTTCTTTTGCATATGTTTTGGTTTCCTGAAAGAATTATGTTATTCAATAGTTTTTATATTGGATCTACTTTAATTTGATAATGTGTGGATTGTGACTCAATACAATATTATTGAATATGATGCTCTACTTCAGATTTGGGATTCTATCAGTAGGTTTATCATTAACTTAATGATATAGAAGAACAAATATGAATTTAAGGCTCCAAGATGTCAGGGATCAGAATAACAACACATTTACTATATTTTGATAAATTTTCCCTTTTTTTGGATATCTTTATTCCTTATTTACTTGGTATCTCATACATAACCCATACAATACACAATAGTGTTTTCAGAACAAGCATAGAGCAAACTTTCTGACTAGAAGCTCCAACACTAAGCAAATGTGATATTTTTAATGTGCTATGGTTTTTACATTTTTCTCCAAAATGTCCTTATTTGCAAGTCTTAAAAAGAAGAGGCAAACAATTGAGACAGGGAAATTACAAAGCGAGGTGCAATTATAAGGATACTTTTTATTTCACTTTTACCTGAAGAGTAATCAAATGAATAAATATAAATTAATTACAAAACACAGGACAATTTCAATCAAATCCTACAAGGCCAGCTGATTATGTGAAATCTCCCCTCCGATAACACTCCTAACACCTACGCCACATCTGTTCTCAACATCAAGACCAGAGAAGATTTTACATGTTAGACTCTCACAGAGAATCTCTATATTTTCATGAAAATGTAAGACTATGAATTCCCATTTCTTCCAAGCAACCAATATTGCTTCATTCCTTTGTATAGTTTCAGCTCTGGAATGATGATTCACACAACAGTTGTAATTAATATGTTTGCATCAAATCACAAAAAGAAACCTAATTGCTTGAAATTGCATTTATTATTGAATCTTTCCTTACTGAATCTGTCTGTTGAGAAACACATACATCATACAATTATTCATTAAATAAAATGGTAAGCATCAACTAAAAGGAAAGGCTCAGTCCACCGGTTGCTCTATGGGTTAAATAGGTAGTTATAGCCCCATATTTTCATGAAGGATCTACAAAGATCAACTTTTATTTTTAACAAGGCATTTATTAGGTAATCTTAGCACCATTTCAATCCTAACTCAGCTTTCTCAGCTTAGAATATCAACATTATTATTTCTTAAGAAGCTCGTTCTTCCTGATCCAGTTGAAGGATTTTCCACACGATAATTATGTTTTATGATAAGTCTGTTCACTAACAAATATTTTTCAATATATTCGATTAATCTCTGAATACCGAAGACTCTTAATTGTATTTGCCAACATGCAAGCAATTCAATCATTCTCATCATTCAAAAAATAAATAAAGTAAAGGAAATAACATACTCTATTTCTACTGATTAATATTTGGTTAAATAAAATAGTATTCTTCAACAACAGTGAATGTACAAATGGAATAATTTCCTACAAAAACCATTCTGAAAATGACCTAATGTGTGCTATTGGTGTACCAAACAGAATGTATGTCAAGGAAGACTTGTATAATACTTAGGCATGATTTATTATTCAGAGGTTTGTCCAAATTTTACTATGTTTCAAGTTGCAGTGAACTTTATTATGTAGTTGTTTTCTATGGTCATCTTCCATCCTAAAGAATTTCTTAAGATTGAAAGGACACATACCTTAACAGAAGGTTTTAGCCCTCATAAATTCTTGCTTATTTGCAAGTAGCTTAAAGAACACTACATGTTAAATAAATAAATACAAAATAACTTAAATGAAAATAATGGTGACATTGTGTTGCTGAAATTATAAAAGTGTATAAATTAATCGCACAACATTCATCTCGCATATCACTCTAAGTACAAAACAGTTACTAATTTAACTTTCAGATATACTTTGGTCTTAAAATATCTTTAAAACCAGTATCACATTCAATACAGAATGTTTATTATAGTTTTAAACATAATATACCAATACAAATTTCAAAGTATTGATTTCTAAATTAAGAAAATTTCTGTTATTAAGTTATATGAATAATTTATTACTGTATGGAAACTGTTGATAGAGACTCCATCTTATTCATCAAAATGAATGATTCTAATCACGTTGGATTGATCTTTTTTAAATCAATTGTATAGTTTCTTACCTCATATATTTTCTGATATATGAGAAGCAGTCTCTATCAATGCCTTCATCTGGATATCCCCAGAATCCTAGGTTTTATTCATGTTTTCATACAATCCCATTGAGCACTTCTAATTAACAGTATTAGTAATTACATACATGTCTTCTTAAAATATTGATTACATTTCAAAACCTAAATTCACAACTGCTCAATTCACAATCATTATAAAAAATTCTATTCTGATGCAACACGTAACAAGTTTGTTCTTATTAAAACAACTTCTTACCATTTCATGAACCAATACTTGTTCCAATAGAAAGATATCCCCCCTTTGGAAACATAATCTTAATACAAATTGAAAGGAGTCACTCTTATATCAAGAAATCACTGAGAGTACATCTTCATCTATCTATAGGTTCTGTAAAATTATTAAAAAATATAGATACTGAAAGTTGCATCACAAATGGAACTCGCTTATCTGGAGGAAAAGCTTGTAAAATCTACACACTACAATTTAAAGAATTAAGTATTATACATTGCAAAATAATTATTTAAAGGAAATTCTTTCATTGTCCACTCATTCATTGGGAGCTTCAGAAAAAATATTTTAAGTACAACACTGGGGGTTTATGGGTGAGAGTAGACACAGCAAATACATACACAATCACCCAACAAGTATTTAATTATGGTAATTATGTTAATAGTTGCATGTTTTAATTTCTAATGTGTTTTATTGTAGTAACATTACACTGAGCCAAAATATTTTCAAGATGTGGAAATCTTTTCCTCTCAGTTGAACATTTGTACACAGTATACATAAACATTTAACAAAGCAATATAGAATTTTGCTAACAGATTTTGTGTACTGATACAATAAGTAAGTAAGTGGAATCAGAATATTCTTAAAGTTTTAAGGGTATTAAAGATTTTTACAGTTGAATCAAAACTAGGCATTATATTTTTATGACTTTCACATTCTTATACATAATGACTTTTTAGACATAAAATTGAAGGATGTGGGGATCCATTTGTAGGAACAAGTAATTAATGTTATTCTTAACTGCATGAATAGAATGTTCAAGATGAAAACTGGTCACAATGGGTTTGCTATAGCTTATTAACGCAGAAATGCACAATTGGAACATCAAACCATAATGAAGTACATTTTAAACGTACATATATTTCTAAAATATTGGTTTTTCATGCATAGAACCATTGTGAACACTTTTCTTTTAAAATACGGTATTTTAGTTGGTATTCTACACCACAAATAAATATATCTCTTCTTATTTAATAAAGTATTGATGTACATGATGTGAAGTTGTGTTCCGTATAACATGTGATTCTTCTTTTCATGTAATATGGAAATTTATTCTCATAAGTCATCTCTCTCCTAAAATGTCATTCAAACATTTAGTCAGTCAAAGGGAAGAATGCACTTTCAATTAAAGTACCACTAACATGTGAACATTAATGAAGTACAATTAGGACATTGTTTCTCATTCATGTTGACAAGGAAAGTTGTACACAAAACATCATTACATAGTGTTGCAAGGAAGGAGACAAGCATAACACTCACAGAGGTCTTAGTAAGTATCCACACTAGGATAGATGTTCACGTCATATTATGTGAGAAAAACTTCTTCTTTAGGCATAATCTTTATATCAAACTAACCACGAAATTTGTGCATTTTGTCTGCTGACCACCTAGTCTTAAGATGAATGATTATTACAAGTGTTTGATAAAGTAATATCATAATGTCATAATACTAAATGTATCTAATAAATGCTTTAAAATCATTTCATCATTAAGACATTTAGAGGTGACAGCAAATATAATTTACTGTCAAGTTGAAATATGGTTAGTTTCAAGCACATTTTATCTGGATTACACATCTCTTCTATGCTCTTATTTTCTTATATCTATAAGATTTTGATAATGGGTTTTGTTTTAGTATCTTAAGATCATTAATGAAATTCAAAAATACGCTATTCATATTCTATATTAAACATATTTTTGAATATGCTACTATAGACGTACGTAAAATTATGTTCTTGCTATTCTGGAAATATTCAGCTGTTGAAGTGGTAGGGGTCATTTATGATGACCCTGAGTCCTCTAGATCAAATCTATTTTGATTTATAGCATTTTATAAACTATAGTTATTCATGTAGAATTATCAATTAATTAGACTGATGTTTGATCAAAAATGAATCATTCTACAGTCTCAAGATTGTAAAAACATAGTTTCAAATGGTAAAATAGGTAAGAAATTGGAGGGCATATTTCAGTGACAAGTACAAAATTTTTAAAAAATTATCATTTATATTTTTTTAAAGTATGACCCCAATTTTTTTCAAAGCTGTAAAAAGACTAGAGTAAATTTTGGCCAAATGTTATACAGAAATCTTGCTTCCTGGAGGGCATTTTTGACATAAATTATAGATAATTGTGTTAAGGTACATAATGGACTTAGTTGAATATTTTTCTTCACTTCTTGATAACTAAGGACGTTGAAGTTTAGTTTCAATTGGTTGTTTAAAATTCTAGACGATAGGCAGAACAACTTGTTTCATGGTCTTGGAGATTAATTGTGCATCTACTTGCGGAAGGTGAAAGATCAATTTTGCATTTAGCCAATGCATCTTCATTTTCAGCAACCCAGTATCCAAGTGTATCTGTGTCATATGTGGGAATGATTGTTACCTCTGAAACAGAAAATTTTACTATTAGAAATATTATTTTTATTGAAGATATCAGTGTAATAATTACCATTTTTCTAGGAAGTATTTTTTTTGGACTTAATTAATGCACCCTAAAACTTGTTACATTAAACCATTTACTTGAAATACCTTAAACTTAACTGTCGGTAATACTTAAAGCCCTTTTTTATATTTTTCTGTAAAAAAAATTAATTTATATTTTTTTTCTTAAGAGAGTTCTAGTTAGCTTGTTTTTTGAACAACAACAACAATAACAACAAATAATTATATGCCTGCCTTACTTTATTTTAAGTTATATGTTATACATTAAAATAGATTGTACTATAATTATTCATTAATGTACATTAATCATTCAGTTTTAACACTCACCTAATTCTTTATCTTCCCATGTTTGCTTGGCTTCCAATAATGCATTGTATACTTCTCGACTGGGTTCTGTCCCACTAAATACATAATATCTCGCTCGCACCTTTTTGAAAAATTCTAGGGAGGTGTAATAAGAATTTCCATGATGGGGGACATATGACAGATCTATGTATATTGGATTAGGAGAACTTTTTGAATTTCCAATTCCAACTTTATTTGATCCTGATTTTTGTTTCACTGGTGATTCCGGGCTTTTTGTCTTGTCCTTGCTCATTTGGCTTCCAGTTTTGTTGTTTTCACTTATCATCATGCTTTTCTTCATTTGCATCACTTTCTTTTCCTTTTTAGGTGTGCCTTTGTTGGTATTTGTTATAGCCATTACATCTCCTTGTGCGTTGGTGTTATTTGTTGGCGGAGGAGCAGGTGCTGGTAAGCCCAAAGGTTTTCCCCATTCTTTGATGGGATCTTTCTGTGGATCACTTTGACTCATCGATGGCTGACCAAAACCTTGAGGTGGCTCAGGATATGGTTGAGCAGTTGTCGATGGGCCACTTAATGAGTGTGCTGCTATTGAACTTGAGTCAATACCAGTAAGCTTAGTTCCAATAGTTTCTTTTCCAGTTTCTTTGTTTATTGTTTTTAACATTTCTGTACACTCAGGAATTTCTCTAGGTGCTTTTGGGTCTGATGTAGAAACAGTAATTGCACTGATTTCCATTTCTTGACCAAAACTTTCCATACTGGTAGGTCCCGAGAAATCACTGTAGTCGTCAGCTTGTTTTCCATTTACTTTACCTCCCAAAGGATCTCTATTTCTGTTCATTAAGTCTTCAAACTGTTTTGCTCCAGCAAGATTTCCATTTCCATAATCTTCCCTTATGTCATGGTAACTATGTTCCTTCCTTTGGCCATTTACTCCTGGTAATGTAACTTGTTGATCAATTGTAGATGATTTATCAGAGGGAATTTTCATTTCTTTCTGTTTACTGTCAAGGGGAAGGGTACTCGTAGTACTGGTTGATGTTAAATCTTCTCCTCGAGCTGCCCGATGTTCATACAGAGCTTGTTGGAAGTCTAATGTTTCCTCTGGTCCCATGTGAGAGGGAGGTGAGAAATGTCCATACTTGGATGATTGATCACCTTCTTCATAGTCTCCATAAGAATAACTGCCATATTCACTTGGTTCAAACACATCAGTTTTCTCTTGTCCTTCTGACTCCACTATGAAAGAAGCTGACATGGGATCTATTCCTTTCATAATTGTCATCTGTGAGTATAGAGGGGGCTCTTCAGGAAGACTTCCATAAAAGGAGCTAGTCATTGAGGTAGCAAGAGTATGCTGAGGATCTTTGATAATTTCAGATGTTTCTTTTGTGTGATCATCAGTCACACCTTTGGAAGTTTCTTTCTTGTCTTCTATTTGATGCAATTTCTGTGAATCTTGCATTTCAAATTCAAAGTGAGGAGGCGGTGGGGAAGGAGCAACTTGGGAAGTGATGCTCATTGGTGACACTGGCCCTTCATCCTCGTCCTCACTTTCATAATGCCTTGAATCTGGCCTCTCTTCCACACTTTCTCCCAAAACATTGACTGCAGCTCGAGAAACTTGCCCACTACTTATATCACTGTGAGGGGTTGATGGCTCTCCAATATCAAAATCCCGGTCGCTTAACACATCAGAAACTGGAGTAGCACTATGAGCCATTTCAACTACCTCTTTTTTAATTTCGGTTGACAGTCCAGTAACTGAGGGAATAGTATCATCATGTGCTTTACTATCTATCTGAGTAACAGAAGTCTCTTTTGCCATAATTGTAGTCTGACTCTCTGGAAATTCATGTTGATATGTACTACTAACATCTTTAACTGTAATTTTATCTTCAGTTTCAGTTGGTTCCTTCGTGGAGATTGTATCTGTTTTTGAATCAGAAATGGAGATATGATCTTCAGGTTTTTCTATCACTTTACTATCACTGCTCTCTTTGTCAGAGTGTTCACGTTCCTTGAGAATTGTGTCTTTGGAGTCATCAAGTTTTTGTACTTCTGTAGTTATTTTCTCTGCAGAAGAACTAGGAGTTTTTTCAAGTTCCTCTGGAAGTTTTACTTTTTCTTCTTGAACTTCACCTAAGACAGTTTTTGAAGTAGTTGTAGATGTGGTAGTGACCATGCTGGAAGAACCATCTTTGCCATTATCATAATCTGTTTTTCCAGACTCCTTTTCCTGAGGGTCTAAATTTATATCTGTCTTTGGTTCTTTACTTTGTTCACCCAGAGAAGTAAATGAACTAGTGGCTGTTTCTTGTTTTGTAAATTTATTATCTGCATCTTTACCAATTTTTCCAGTTGAAGCTCCACTGAGCTCTTCATCAGAATCAGTGCTTTCAGAATAACCCCCTGCTTTTCTTTTTGTTGTCATCTTTGTTGTTTTTGATTTCACAAATTGTTTACCCTCCAATTCCTCTTCATCAGTGCTTAGGATATCTTCATCATCACTCTCATGTAAATGACCATTAGTCTGTTTCAATTCTAAGACACCAGAGCTGACAGACTTTTCAGATGTAATTTGTGATGTTTCTGATTTACCCAGTTGACTTGCTTCCTTTGATTCAGTACCTTTTGGTAACATTACCACAACTTTCTCTGATGCTTGAATTTTTTCTTCTTTGGCTGAAAATGATGGAGTACTCTCAACAATATCAGTTTTCTTAGAACTTTCCATTTTGTCTTCAGTATCTCCTTTTAAACTGGTTGTTCTTATAGTTCCTGCTGCACACAGAACAGTTTCTGTGCCTCCATCTTCACTACTGGCAGTCACTAACATTTTTTGCACTGTAGAGGAAGTAGTAGTCTCTGAAGTTACTTCCGTTTTCTTCTCTTCTGAGACAGCAGTTACATCTACTTTTTTCTCTGAGGACAGAGTGGTAGGTTTTGACTCCTCTATTTTGGATATGTTCGAATCTGTTGGGCTCTTTTTTTCAGTTGTTTTGCTAGAATCGTAGGATACTTCTTCTATGGATTCTATCTTATCTTTTGACTCTGCTTTATCTGAATGTAAATCTGATGTTTGTAATTCTTCAAAATTTGATTTAATTATTTCTTTCTCAGATGATTCAATTTCTGCTTTCTCTGAAATTTTGGTGTCAGAAATGCTTGGGACAATTTTTTCTTCAGTGTAAACAATGGTGGAAGAAATTTCTCCTAACTCAGATTTACTTATGTCACTTTCACCAATTGTTTTTGATTTGGTGAGATCAGGTGTTTCAATTGTTACATCTGCTTGGTGTGTGATAGATTTTACCTCATCATGAGGTATTTTATCAATTGCAGACACTTTGGTACCTTCTGAAATAAAAGAAGTAGATTTCATTTCAGAAGAGGTTTCAATTGAATCAGTTACATCATCTAACATTTTTGCTTCTGAAATTATGCTTTTGTCATAAATGGCACTGTCTTTTGCATTGTCCATATCTTTGAAGGATACTGCAGTTGGAGATTTGGGTGGGGATTTACTATCTTCAATATCAACTCTCTGAATTTTATGGTCAGGACTTATTGAGAGAGGAGACTTGCTCTCAGTGGAAGCTTGCTTCTCTGATGATTTTAATGTGGATTGTCCAACTTCTTTTGATTTATCTAGACTTTCATCCACTTTATCATGCAACATGGTGGAAGACTTATGAATTTCTGGAGATGATGTTTCTTTCACCTCTTGTGGTTTAGTGGTGTCAACAATTTCAGATTTAGTCTCTTCTACCAATTTATAATCCTCTGTCAATTCAGTTACTTCTCTGACTTCAGTCTTTGAAGACTGATCAACTTTTTCTTTGGCATCTTCAGTTTTTGAAGACTGATCAACTTTTTCTTTGGCATCTTCAGTTTTTGAAGACTGATCAACTTTTTCTTTGGCATCTTCAGTTTTTGATGAAGATATTTCTGTTTCTATTTCCCTGGGTTTTGAAAGGGATGGTAGGGCCTTTGGAGATGCGGGTGTGGAGTCAGGAGTAACCATTACATATTCAGGATGTTCAGGTGCCTCAATCTTAGTGAAAATAGGTTCCTCTTCAAGTCCAGAATCAATGTAATCATCTCCTGGCGAAGGTGGAGGCTCACCATCTCCAGCATGTTCCTCCATTTGGTCATAATAAGATTTTGATTCTACCTCTTCTTTGTGAGTGGGAACTGCTTGACTTTCCATTTCTTTAGATTTCACGGATTCTTTCTCTCCATCTTTCAACTCAATTAAGTTGTCTTTTGTTTGTTCTGTTTTTTCATCAGTTTTTGTCTTGGATTCCATCTTTTCAGAAACTATCGAGTCTTGTTCTATTTTTTCTTCAGTTTTTAAGGAATCCTTTTCCAAAAATTTATCATCATGGGATATTCCTACTTCACTAATTTCTTCTTGAGATTTATCACAGATATCAGTCTTTACTTTTGTAGTATCAGTGGGTTTCTCTGAATCTCTTTCTTCTTGAACAGTTCTTTCATTTTTATTTGTCATTTGGTCTTCATCCAGCTGAAGGTCCTTACTTACAACAGAATCCTTGAGTTCTAATTGTGCTGGTGTTTCTTCCTTAGAGCTTGCCGTTTGTTCTATTGCTTCTTTACTCTCAATCACCTTTTCATCTTTTTCTTGTTCACTTTTTTCAACATGACTTATTTCTTGAGAAGTAGTCTCCACCAATTGTTCTTGTTTTTCACTTTCTTTGGTAACCTTCTCTAGCTCACTATCAATCTTCCCTTCACAAATACTAGACTTCAAGAGATCTGTTTCTGACATAGGTTTTCCCTGATCAGGTAATTCAGATTGCTTAGCTTCTACATGAATTTGTCCAATAGGCTCCACAGTGGTCTTATCAGAAATGCTTAATATTTCTGTCTTCTGAGGAGAAACACCAACATCTTGTGTTGTTTCTTTTATGTCACTCATATTTTTTGTATCATCAGTCACCTCTTTAGGTTTCTCATCTTTCAGTTCTGTCATCTTTTGTGATTCTCCAACTTTCTCTTCCTCTGGAATGTCTTCTTTCTCATCTCTATCTTTTGTTAATCCCTCAAATTTATCTTTATCAGTTAATTGTGTTTTTTCTTCCTTGGTTTCTATGATATCAACTGTTTTTGATTCTTCCTTTGTGTCATCTTTCCCTTCATCATCAGTTTTATGAGTTTCTGTACTTATAAATTCTTTTTCAATTTCTTTTTGTGTTTCCTTGGTTTCTGTTTCCACAACATCAAAGTCAGATAACTTTTGTGGATCTTTATCATTTGCTGAAGTATCTTTGCTTTGGTCATCATGAATAGAAGATACTTGTGCCTCTACTTTATCAGATAACTTTTGTGGATCTTTATCATTTGCTGAAGTACATTCAATATCTTTGCTTTTGTCATCATGAATAGAAGATACTTGTGCCTCTACTTTATCAAGTTTACTTTCAATTTCATTTTTAGCTTCTATTTTCTCATCACTGATTTTTGATTCAGCTTTTACACCTGGAAGATCTGCTGAAGTTTGATACTTATCTTTTACTGAAGTAGCTTCTTTATCCATATCATCTGTTTTCTGAATAGTTTCTTGAAGATCTGTTTCAACAAGTTCCATTGCAGTTTCAGTAAGTTTTTCTGCAGGAAATATACTTTTTTCTGTAATATCTACATTTGTATTTTCTTGCACTTCATGTTCTTCTCCAAGTTCAGAAAGTAGGGTATGCTTTTCATCCACATCTTTGAATTTATTTTCCTCTGTCATGTCTTGTGTTTCTAATTTATCTGTTATATCTTGTGTTTCTAATTTGTCTGGTGAAGTTTTACCTGCAACATACTCATCTATTGTTTGTTCAAGTATTGATTCTTTCTCCTGTATTTCTGAAGATTTTATCGATTCAATTTCTTCATTCTCTCTGGTGGCTGTGCTTTCAGTTTCTTGTAATTTGGAAGTTTCTTGAGACTCTCTCTTTAATGATTCATTTGTGTCTATAATATCTGGTTCTTTTTCCGAGACATCCTTGATTTCAGACTCTTGTTGATCCTTATCAATTTTCTTTGTCTTGAGTATCTCTTCAGTTTGGGCATCATCTTTTAAATTTACTGGAGCTGCTTCTTCTGTTTTTCTACTTAAATCAACAATCTCCTTCTCATTTGTAATTACCTCATCTCCAGATATTTTGTCAGCTTCATCAATTTTCTTAATTATTCCACTTTCTGGTTCCTTTTCCTTGTCATCTTGTTTTGGTTCATCTATTGTTTTGTCTATGGATGTTGTTTTAAGGAGTTCCTCTTTATCACTCAGTGCACCTTGATCATTCAATGACTTTTGTTCATAACTAACTTTACCTTCCTCCTTTTGTGCTGTCTCTTGTTCTAAATGTTCATCTATGATATGTTCTTTCAAATGTGGTTCATCTTTGTCTTTTTCCTTGGATGTAACATCACTTAAGTTTTCTTTTTCTTCAGAAATCTTTCCAGATACCTGTTGCTCTTTTTCATCATGGGATGGAGAGACAGATGCAGCAGGCAACTTGCTATCCTCCATACCAACCTGTGAATCAGGTGATTTGGATGGTGATGTTTCTTTCTTTTCATCAACAAGAGCTGTTCCTGACTCATTGGATGGAAGAACCGTCATTTCTTTTTCCTGCTTAACACAAGGTATTGTTTCTTTCATTAAGTTTTCATCAACATCTTTTTCAGAGGTATGCTGAGTTGATACTTTACTTTCCAGTAGGTTCTTTTCAACTTCTTTTGAAGTTTCTTGTAACAGTTCTTGGTCCTTCAATGTTGTCGAAGTGTCAATTTTGTCTTCTGTTGTATCTTTCTGTAGCTTCTCTATTATTTCTAAGTATGTTGCTGAGAGGGCACTGGTGTCACCCAATATTCCTATCTCTTTTTCATCTTCTATTTTCTTTACATCTGTTGATGGAATTTCATGAGATAACATTTCATCAGATGGCTCACTACTTTTTGCATTTTTTGTTTGATTAAGTAATTCTATGTCTTTTTGTAAAAGGTTTGCTTTATCATGCAAACTCAGTTTTCTCTCTTGAGTTATGAACTCTTCTGTTACTTTTTGTATATCATCAGAGGGTACCAAAATCTCCTCTTTTAATATTCCTTTTTCAGTGTCTTTATCTTTTGATTCAATATCAGCTATTTCAGACTGTGGTGTTTCAGCAGCATCTGCCTTTTTGTCAGCTTTAAAATCCTCTGTTTTGACTTCTTCGACTTTGTCTTCAATTATGGGTTCCACTGAAATATCCTGAGGTTTCTCTGCATCTTTAGATAATTTTTCTTCAGTTATTAGATCAATAGGTTTGTCTTCCTCTGCTACCTTCTCGAAATCATCAACTTTGGGAACGGTTTCATCGACTAATTTCTGACCTTGTTCGGTCGGTACTTCCTTTTCATCCGTCACTTTCACAGCTTGCTTATCTTTTGCGACTTCAACTTCTTGAACGGCATCATCCGCAGGTTTCGCGACGCCTTGATCAATTTCAATTTCACTGGCTTGAGGAATCACTTTCTCTAAATCCCGAGATTCTTTCTCATCGAGTGTGTGTTTAATATCGAATTTAATTGGCATTTCTTCTTTGCTGTCGAACTCTGGGGATTTCATTTCATCAATTTCTGGTTTTTGTTTGGACATTTCTCTGTGATACTCTTCACTGTCGTACATTCCCGGGTCTACTTCTTCGTGGACGGGTAAATCAGCTACTTCATCCGGCGTTTTAACTATGTCACGATGCATTATCGGATGGTGATGATGTTGATCAAAAAGGCCAATTCCTGCAGGAATAACTACTTGTGGAAGAGTGGTTGGTTGTTCGAGTAAACGAGGCATTACTTCAGCTGGCTTCTCCTTTTCTTTGGTCTCTTCTTTGACATATTTCTCCTCCACTATTTCTTTTATTTCATCAAGAGGGATACGTTCATCCTCTGGAAGTGTTGGTGCTGTTGTAGCTGCTGATTCCACTGTAGTAGAAAATTTTTCATCCGGTTGACTTTCTTCAGCTGGATATTTTTGATCATGAATTTCTTTTGAACCAGTTTCTTTTGCTTCTACCACTTCATCTTGATCGTCTACCTTCTGATCAGTATCACGTGTGTCATCTGTCCCTTCTTTATTCTTTTCTGATGATACATCAACTTTCTCTTCTGGGCTAGTAGAAGAAACTTCTTCAGTCTCTCTTTTCTCTTCAGCAGATTCATCTTTAGATTGATCCTTAATAGGAATAGATTCTTCCGTTTCAGATTTCCTTTCACTCCCAAGTTTGGATTTTGTAACTATTTCTTTTGCAGATGATATAATTTCTTGCACTTCTTCTTGAATTTGTTCCTTGGCTTCAAGCACAATACTTTCAATTTTCTTTTCGTCTGTCGATTCAATTTGTTCTTTCTGTGGTGAAGATTCTATGTTTGCTTCCACAGGAGACTCTTTTTGATTCTCTTTTTCTTCAATCTCTTGCTTTTGTTGAATAGCTTCATCGAGTTGCTTTTCTATTGCTCTGGCGGCTTCTTCCCTCTTTGTTTCAGCCTCACTTTTAGTTTTGGTAATAGTAACATCCAATTCCTTCACGATTTCTTCCTCATGAACTTGTTCTTCTGTATCGTGGTGGAACCCATTTACTTTCACATCTGTTCCCTCTTGACTCTTTTTTAGTTTTTCCGAATCAGCCTCATCACGGAGATGCTTCTGCATTTCTCCTTCATCTTCTGTTTCTGCTTCTCGCGACTGAACATCGTCAGGTAAATGGGATTCTAAACTTTCCGGTTCTTGCATTGATTCTTCTGTTTGTTCTACTTCTTCTTTCTCAATGACTAAATATTCTTCTTCTTCGTCATCAGCTCCTTCCGTTTCTTCGACATCCAATACTTCACTTCGCCTCGCTTCTTGTTCCAACTCAGCCTGAAGAGATTCTCTAATGTCAATAGGTGCTTCGTCTTCTTCCATGTCTTCTATATCTTCAGTTTGTTCCTCCTCTGTAGCTTCGACTTCTTCTTTATCCAAAGTTACTTTCTTTTCAAACTGAACTTCGTCTTCTATAACTTCTGACTCTTTATCATCAGCTTCTCCCTCTTCCCCATCTTCTTTTTCGACGACTTCGATGGTTTCTTCAGCTTGTGTTAATTCTACTACTTCGTCTTTAACGACTTCTTCTATATCATCCTCCTTCGTTATTTCTTCATCGGCACCAGTTTCATCTTCTTTGACTTCGGAGGATTGGATATCTTCCGTAATCTCCTTCGTTAGTTCTTCTGGTTCTTCTCCGTCTTCACCAGCTTTATCGTCTTCTGCGGCGATGGCATCTTCAATTTCTTGAACAACAGTCTTTTCTTCTTTTGTGAGATCTCCATTCATTAAAGGTTTTTCCTCTTCTTCCGCTACCTTAGTTTTCAAAAGAGCAGTTTCTGGATCTACAGTGGATGGTGTGGACACTGCTGATGAATCTGTTGTTAATTTTTCCGTGTCAGGTTTAGGTTTACGAATGACAGCATCCTTTTCTGATTTTACAGATGGTGTGGGCGTACTCTTCGCAGAAGAGGATTTTGCGGGAGATCCTGGAGCTCTAGTACCTGCAGGTGCCTTAGTTGGAGATCCTGTTTTTGGTCTTCGACTTATAGGTTTACGTTCAGTCTTTAGCGCAGATTCGGAAGTGTCCTTTTTAGCCGTTTTTGATGTCGAAGCTTTAGACGTGCTTACTCGCGACACGTGGTATTTGGATTCGACCACTTTTCGGTTGTTGGCCTCCTTTGTACTTTTCGCAGGAGTGGCCGACGGTGAAGGCCTGGTTTTGCTTGAGGTTCTAGGTACTTTTGCTACTTCGGTTTTGGTCGCAACTCCATTTACTTTCGCTTCAACTGTTTTCTTTGGAGTTGTTGGGGAGGACTTCATGTCTGTTTTCTTTTCCACACTTCCTCCTTTTTGAATTTTCCTTTCTGAGGATCGAGGTGGTTTAGAGTCTGTTCTGGATTTAACGGTCTTAGTATCTATTTTGGATTTGTGTTCAACTTTGGGTTTTGTTGCATCAACTGAAACTTTGGAACTCTTTTCAGTTTTGGCACTTACCTTCTCACTCTCTGATTTAATGACGTCAGTCTTTGGTTTCGAGGGTTCGGGTTTCGCCGCCTTTTCGGCCTTTGGTTTAGGAGGAGCCCTGGGTATAGATGGCGCTGGTGCACTAGATACCGGCGTGGACGCCTTGGCTTGCTTTGGTTCCGAAGCACTTCCAGCGACGGGTATTGTAGCCGCTTTGGAAGCATGTTTGTTTACTTCGCTTGTCGGTCTCGAGGATTTGGTTCCTTCTCCTGGAAGAAGCTTGTCAATAACAGCAGGTGTGGTTCTCTGTTTGCTGCTAGCACGACTGCTGATTCCAACTGTAGATGCGGACGGTGAAAGAGACCGGGCGGAGCACACAGGGAACTTCAGGAACTCAAGGTGGCGTAACTTTTCCAAGCCCTCGAAAATTTTATATTGAGGAGTACTTCCAGGAAACAAGATTCTTGTAATCGTATCTGTAGGATTCGCGGGTTGCCACACGAGTAATGCACAAATAGATATTAAATTCTGTAAAGGAAAGTGAAATTCTCTACTGTCTTTTTTGCCTGTCCCAAACAATTTGGAATCGTTTGAGTTCCATTTTGAAAGAAACTCTTTTACTTCACGGCTATCTCGTGACGGGCTAATTATGTACATGTCCAACTTTCCATGCCCTACTTTATGGTACAAGTTCACGGGTTCTACTTGGTTTCCCTCCCTGTAACATGCGTGAGGACGAAGTTGCAGTTGGCGGAGGTTGAGAACCATTTCGTGGCCTTCATCTGCCAAGTTGATGAGAAGAGGATCTCGATCTTTGTCTCCATCAGGGGAGTTGCAATGACGCCTCTCCTAAAAAATAAAATTTATTTTACTAAAAACTCAAGCGTTGAGCCTTTGTTAAAATACATTAACAAATTCTTTAGAAATCACTATATATTTAGGAACACAGGAATACTTTGTTTATTACCGTACATAGTCCACCCTGTGCACTCTGAAACACGACTATTTACTGTATTTAGAAAACAAGATTTATTTTTTTTATGTGGAACGCAAGATTCAAAATTGGTGGGGGTGGTTACTCATCTATTGCCTACAAGAAGAAAATAGTACTCAATATTGAGCTTAAATCTTACCTGAATGTTGCAGAAGAAGTGTCCAATTTGTGGATAAACGTGGCCCTGCTTTTTCCTCCGCAGCACTGCGGATATCCCGTTCACGTTTCCATTGTTAAGTCGTGTGATGAGGACCGCATCGAGACGATCCAGATGTCTGGCGAAATCCCAGAAGCACGCCTTTCTGGCGAAACCACCGTCCACGAGCATGTTGAACCCGTTGATGCCGAACAGAGCAGCATCACCTTGACCTCCGGGGAAGACGTATAGAGTGGGATGACTAAACCGAATATTACCGACGACGTCGGACGGTTCTAGAAGTTGTTCTATCGAAGCAGGTCGAAAGAAAGGAGTGAGGTAATTGATAAAGTTAGCAATGGGTTGGCTTCCTGCTGTGAGGCAGTCGTCTGGGTTGACTCGTACTTTGCACAATCGACTGAACGATTCTTTACCGAGTCGTTCAGTCGTCCAGTCTCCTTCCGGAGAACAATGGATGTCGACAGTGACGCAGTTTTCGTAAGCTCGTAGAACTCGTTGCACTTCCGTCTCTTGGAAGGCGTCGATAAAATCAGCCAGTGAAAAGGTCCCGTCCTGAAAATATAACATTAGTTAATGTTTTTATTTCACTTTAATGATATATTTAAATCTAAAACGGGAAAGAATAGCTGGGTGATCTTGTTATGAAACGTAATCCATCTTACATACTCTTAGAGGAGCGTTTCTAGAGGACTAAGACTCTGTTAAACATATATTTTTTCATTTAACCAGAAACTTAGTGTAGGTCATTTTTAGGAAGTTTCGGAACACGAGAAAAGATATTCATGAAACAGCTTATGTTTGTATAAAAGCTTCTCGTTATAAAAATTATATTTTTGACTCACGAAAGTTAATTTAATTTCTTCAAATTTCTGGTCACCGTCAGTCAAAAAGTAACAACATTGTATAGTTATTATGTTTCAGTTTTATTTTTTCTGCTCTGATCATGGTGGTATAATTTTAAGTTGGAAAAGGAAACAAAACAGTTAGAAATATAGATCATGTCGTCCACTTTAATAACTTACTTTTGTCTAAATTCTAAGCATTATTCGAATTCCGTATGATATGAATGAATTATTTGAATATAAACGAAAAATTTAAGATATCAAACCCGCAGAAAAGATTAATTTGTTTTTTCAATTTCAGTTAGTAAAAATGTCATTTATTTGTTTCGTCTTATTTTTATTTATTAAATATTTATATATTTTAAAGATTAACAGGCGTTTTCCCAATGGCAGCAGAAGGTTCCTTAACAGTCATGCAAATTCTCTCGATAGCTGTGGCGAAGGAGGTAACCATTTCAGTTATTTATGATTTCGTAATTGCTTATTCACTCAGATTTACAATCACACAGTTAAAGAGAGAACGATAGACTTCAAATTAGTACCGTCTATCATAATCATTATCTGTACAATCGTTGGTAATGATTATATCAATGATTATTGCATAATCTTAGGAATTCTTTCAGGAGGGTAATCCGTGAAAACTCTTGAAATTTAATTTTGTTTTGGCTTTTTTCACTAAAAAAACAGACGCGAAACTCTCACCAGAAAAGATGAGTGTATTTGAACCGCTATAATTGCAAAAAGGAAACTAGTCCACATATCCTAATTTTACAGAAGAGACAAGAAACTATTTAAAAGAAATAAGCTTGTTCAAAAATTACGGAAAATAACGGAAAGTTGAACGTATTGCTAAGCATGTGGTATCGGGCATACAAAAAGAAAACATTGTTAATATTAATTATTTGTTTCGTATATGACTCCTTCAAACAAGAGTAAGCATTTGGTAAATATTTAATTATTTTTACTTGGTTTCATGGTTTTTATAGTAAGAAGAAAATATGTTCATAGTTTTTTGTTTCGTATATGATTGCTTCAAGAATAGTCATTTGATTAAACATCTATCATTTGTAATTTCGAATTAATAAATAAAATTTTAAACAACATATTTTTTAATTTTTCAACAAGTAAAAATCTTTTAATTAATAAAGGCCAGGGTTGAAAGGCACTACCCACCACAGCGTCGACACCTGTTGCCCCAAGGCGGGCTAGTAGTTTCACTACGAATCTTCGTAAAAAAACAAGCATTACTATAAAAAATTCATAATTGATAAAAAAGAAATGAGTTTAAAGAACTACAATAAATTTTTAAATAGTGCACAAGTCAAAGCATGTAGCCTATTTTGTTAGTTTTATTTTGCATCGTTTCGAAATTGATATGTTCTACCCCGTCCTCCCCTTATACAGGTATGTTTAGTCTCTTGTGACGAATGGTAGAGGCTGGAGGATTTTGCAGCGACAATTAAGCCGACGCTCACCTGTAGGCACCAGGATCCGCTGCCAGCGAAGGTGTAACCCGCATGCACCAGATGGCGGTGTCGAGTGAAGCTGGACAGCAGGTTTCGCACACACTGCTGCAGGGTGTTCACTTGCGGGTGAATCAGCACCTCTGTCACCAGATTCTCGGTCGCGTATTGGATGAGTCGCTCGCCTGAGAAACAACACACACCACAAATGTGACAAAACGTATCTTTTCTGCTTGTACATCAGGGTTCTCAACGAAAGAGTGTAGGTGCTCTGGTAGATCCTGTGGAGACATGCTGCAGTTGAGGTTGCCAAATTTCAAAGCACGATTGTTGCGCAAGAAAAGAATAAGATGATAGACAACGAAGGGAAATATAGATGTTTCCAAAGCTATGAAAAATGTATTTTGGAAATAAAGCAAGGATTACAGGAATCCTAGATGGTAGAGAAATGTAAGCCAAAGAGAAATGTGAGTTAAGTATTGTTTTAACTATTAAATAAATAAATACCTCAGAGCACGTCTGGAGCGCGCGGTTGAATGCGACTTCGTTTGCATGCCATCTCTTTACACTATTGTCATGTACATTATTTTGATGTGCTGGTCATAGTGAACGAGAAATAGGAATATGGCAGAAAATAAGAGCACAACAATAATTTTCCACTTTTGTAGCATGGAAGGTATATAACACACACACACACACACAATTTCGAGTCACACGTATCTTTCGGTTCTCCTGGTGTGCGGAAGCTCCTTGTTTCTTCACTCGTGTAAGCTCTGTTCGTTCCTCCATTTTTATTCCTTCCCAATACGTAGAAATATTTTTTTAAAATATTTACCGTCACACACTCTGTCTCTTAAAATGTATGATAAAATATTATTTAGCGTAATTATTGTAACTATTTTCATTGCCATGTTTGCGTAGTAAAAATGTGTATCACGTTCCCAGTTTTAGAATATGTGTCTTCAGCAATGTCTATTCTTTTAATAAACAAGTGTATCTGAGTATCCATTAGTTTTGCTCCTAAAGTGGATATGGTTTTTCAACGTAAATATGCCATGAAAAAATGTGACAGTTTAAGAAAACTAAGCTAAATTAAAATAGTAATGAGCAGTTTTGATGCCTCAACAATTACATACATCTCAACCCTTTGCAGTTCTATCAGCCAGACCCTCTCTACTTATGCACCTCTGTGTGGAAAACACGCCAAGAGAGAATTCTCACAGAGCTCAATAGTTGTTTGCGAGCCAACTCGTACTTCCCGGAGGCTGGTGGCTGTCAGTTGCAGACGCCAGTCTCAGGTGCCTCCACTGTCACGCCTCACACTCGAGTGGGAATAGTCTCGTTTGTGCACATGTCATTAGCATGCTCGTCTTACAAGGCTGATTAATCAAGAAAGCTCTGGGAAAGTAGTGCAGCGACAACAGGGTCCCTTATTTGTACGTATGAAAAGACAAATTTGTGCTGTTGACAAATTGCTTGACGTCTCTGCATATTTTTAAAAGTTGAGAAAATAAATTCGCAGATATTGGAAAATTCTATTATCTATTACGAATGCCATTGTAATAGACGAATGTCAACAATAAAATTATTTAAATAAAAATACCAATGTTCACGAATATAACGACTAGAACAAACATTTTAAGTATTTGATACTCCGCGCGAATATGACGTAGCTATGCAGTCCTTTCATATTTTGAAAAAAATTCGCGAATATCTTTTGACCATCATCGCATATTTATCAGGTTAGAAATCTCATAGTACAAGGAAATTGCTCAATTTATTAGAATATGTTCTTTACGGAAATTTTACTTTGTGAAAAAATCCGGGGAACTTGGAGCGTTGATAGCGAATTCGTTGCTACTGAAAATGACATTTGTAATGAGTAGCTCAGTGTCAGCTCAGCTCAGTAAGTCTACAGTACGATTTTGGGGAGGAAAGGTTATAAATTCAAAATTTATTTGTAATGTTCGGAATGAAACGAAACACTAAGGGTAGTCAATGTCATTTTGAAGTACATACAAATAAATAATCTTAGAAGATACATCAAACTTACGGATTTTAATTCATGGAAAATTCATACGACAATATTCTGAGAGGACGAAACTATGAAAATCATTATATCTTCTTTTGAGGTTATTAAACAAAATGTGTAGATGTAAACGGGAAAATATTACCAGTTACTTACATGCACCGGTCAAAGTTTTGTCTTACAAAAGGACGAGAACGAATTTTCCCCGAAATAAAACTGAATTAACTAATCGCTTTTGCATACCTCCATATCCGCACATTCAGTCATGTTCAGCGATATCATCCGCACTGTTTCCCGGATAGTAGTCAAACACTAAAATTTCGTTGGTTGTAGTACAGGGTTTCAGAAATTTATGAGAAACATGAACCAAGTTTAATAAAATCCTCAATATTTTTCTAATGTTTACTGAATACCGATTTGTTTGAATTAATGACAAAATATTTTATCTGTCCTAGTTATTTTTTTATTTGATACCCAACAAGATATATTTTATTGTGATGTCAGGGAACAAGTGTTTTCTTTTACCTCTTCAACAAATTCCAAACGAAAAAAAAACCTCTCAAAAGAGTGATATTGAGCGTGGCTAGGAAGGAGTTTAAGGAACACGGTTCTTTGAAGTTTCATCTTTGAAATACACGCATGGTGAAGAGGAAAGTTCGATGTGCTAAGAATTATTTTGTTTCAATCTTGAAAGAAGTTTATATGATATATACGTTGTGGGATCTATTCTCTCGAGAAAATAAAATAAAAAAGAAGATTTATTTGGAACAGTTTTGATGAAATGTTATTAGAAATGACAGAGTCTGGATTGGATATAGTGGATAATCAAATTCTGCAACGTAGATATTTTTGTCAACATTGAGAATCTTGTTTCATAATATAGAGTTCTGAAACTGCAGATGTATAATGTAAGTTATTCGTAAAATTAATTTTAGAATACAAAGAATTATTTAAATGACATAATGCACTGCGGATAGAGGCTCTACTTCTGTAACGAAGAGTTAAAAATAAAATATCCTATAAACTTTGTCACTCAAGAAACTTTTTGTTCAAACTCGCTTTTCCTTTTATCCTCTTCTAAAACTTTTCTTTTAACACTTATTTTTATCATGACATTTTTCACACCAAGGATGCACTCTACATAAAAGCTAGGTTCCTATTTCGGAGTCATAAATTGTGTCATTCTTCTCCTGCGCTAGCATTTACTACGTAGATGAAAGTAAAGTGAGTTATGTTAATGGATAAAGTTTGGATAATTACATCTATTATTATACTTATTTTCATTAATTATTTGATAAAAATATCGTTGCGTATATTTCTCGAAAGAGTGAAATATGTGAATAAAAGATTAGCGGATAAAAACAAGGAAAAACAAATCTTCGTGATAATTGTGAACTCAAAAACTAATAGTGGGCGTCAATATTATATGAAATAGCCAAAATGAGGTGATATTACGCGTGGCTTTGTGACAGGATTATAATTTAAAAATACAAATTTAAAAATGACGTTTAAAAATGTTGTTAGGTAAAGTTTTACGTTGTATATTGCTTAAGAATTTTGAAATTTTCAGTTTATTTAATGGTTTTGATAAATAAAATATTAATCGTCCCATGAAACGATTCGATTCTAATTTTTAAAAATTAGTATTAAATTAAAATAATTTTATTCTAAAAAATTGCTTTACAATCCCATTATAGAAATAGTCACAGAAAGCTAAAGAGTTTTTGGGAAAGAAACAAAATTATTGGTATAAAGGGGTCCTACTTTAAGGGTGGCAATTAGCCGGTATGTGTTGTCTTAAAACCAATGGTTGACGAAAATGAAATTGTGAAAATATTAGTAGGAACATTTGTAGAGCAATAATCATTAAAATTACAGGAAAATTAAGACACAAATGAATTAAAAAATTTATAATTGAAAGAAATAAACTTCTTACAGTTTTCTGTATAAATACAATGAGGTTATACGATAACTGTAGTATAATATGATATATAATTAATTTTGGTTGAATACATACGTAAATGTAGTAAATAAACGTCAACGTTTGAAAATAAAAGAAAATTATTTTTCTCCCAGACCGAAAAACATACTTGTTGAACAAAATTGCATTTGTTGAACTTTTGTGAGAAGCTTCTCGTGTGTATGGGAAAGCTTCCCTTACAGATTCGTGGATAATTTACTGATGAGGTTTGTTAATGAACTTACTGAACGCTTAAGTACTTACTACATGGGTTAAGATAGTAACCCATAGAAATTTTCTTTACATTGGTGTGAAATATTTATTTTTTAAATGTCTATCCTACTGTTCGTCAGAGACAAGCACGAACTCTGCTGGATTACGTTTTCTAGCATCATTGTTAGCTCTTTTTCTTTTATCGTCATTTTTCCCTTTTGCCTCACCGCAGCTTCCATTAAATATACTAATATTTAAAATATCCGCCTTCACTTGCAATTTCTTCCAATAATAACATATTCCTTCCATCTGTCATTCTTTCACGGCCAAATCACTTCCATGTTCATCTACCCACCCCACATTCCCGAACACATACCCGTCACCACACTCTTCTATACCTATTGCCCACTTTTCAATGATGAAGATTTGAATTCACTGTTTTAAAAATTTCAACTCTATTTTTCTCTTTCTCCTCATCTATTGGCCTTCTTTCTTCTTTACCATTCGTTTCAAGAATTATAAGCTATACTTGCAGCGCTTCGATTCAATCATCACCGTTACATCGCCACCACTCAATACTTATTCTCCGTCCCTTTCTCTCCACCGCACTTTTCTTTACCGTACCATCTCCTCCATTATCTCTATCTTCACGATTTTCCTCTCGTGTCTCCCATCGCCTTCTTTCGCCGCGGGCGAACGCGGCGCTGCGCAGCATGCTGGAAATGGGTTTTCGATCTCGTCCGGAAGCGGAAAGTCTTCTCTCGCGAGAGGGGGGGGGGGGAGCGGAGCGGCGTCATTACGCCTTGAGGCGACGAACCGAATAGCAATAGCTAGCGGCAGAAGCTCCCCAACCGCCAACTCTTGAGGAAATCTTAGAGCGCTCAGAAAACACTACGCGAAACGATCATCGCGCAGCGAGAATGCCCACTCTTTCAGGGAAGGACACGGTTGACCTCCAAGTGCAAGTTCTCGGTTCAACTTCTGCATATGGTGGGAATGAAGTAACTAGAAATGTTAGTAAAGATTGTGGCGTACGGTGAATGGTGTATGGGAAGACTGACGTAATTAGAAATACGAGTAATTTATTGGCGTACGGGTGATATTAAGATATCGTAATTTCAGTGTGATTTCCTTTGCCTTAAATTGTACTGAGAGGTATTTAATAGATAATCGTGTTGTGGCAACTCGTCTATTTGTGATTTTCTTTGAGTCAATTTTCATTCAGAGAGGAAGACGATCAGAAATGATCAAAATATAGGAAACTGGTTCAAAACCATTTTTAAAACAAGAATACTCGTAAATCAAAGGAAATATCAATTAAATGCGACCGGAATTTTGAAATATTATTTTATTACTTTAAAAATTTGGAGACAATTGGTAATCATCTATATGTTTTCAGTTTTAAAAAATTTCATACTTTCAAATTCCTTTACCAGTGGTTGCCTACCACATGTGTGTTTGAGGTTCCCGGTCTGTGTGAATGACTTTGTGACTTAAATGGAACTTGTCGAACATCTCCATCAAATGGGCTGTGTTATCACTCGATATTCGCTCGCTATCTTTCTCAGATTAAGTGAACATAGATTTATCCCTCACTTTCATACTGCCCGAATAGATGAGGTTCACAGTGGTAGTTACCATTACTTATTTCGTAACATAAAATCCACTCAATTCATGTGGTGTGTTTGAACCCAGCCATTATAAAATGATGGGCTCTAATGACCTCGATGTTGATGAGCCCCCCCCCAAAAAATTATAAAATGAAAACATCAAATAAAAATAAATTAGAAAGGGATTTCACTCTTCATTTTACTGCTTTCATTCACTTGCTTCATTTTATTGCTTTCATCATTCATTATTCTTATTTTGATATTCATTGGTTATTGACAGTAAACTTTAGGAGTTTAAACAAAAATATAAAGAATGGAAGATTCACCATCATTTAATCAAAGAAACTCACGGGAAACAATAAAACAAGAAAAAAATTGTCGCCACCGAGCGATATGAGATCTCGGGAAGTATGGCCAATAATTTAAAGTAATACTTCAAATATTGACTCCATTCTACGTCACTTTCTTACTTGAGTGCATTGTGTGTTAACGCCATTCACTACGCCACTACATCCAGATATCGAAGGAGGTTGCTTCATCGCGCAACAAGTGTATTGTGGTGATTAACCCGGATTTACCTCGCAACTAATGCATCCTGCGTACCTAACACAGATAAAATGCACATTATTTATACCTTCTGGTTTCGAGATGACTACAGTTTTCGAGATGTCTACTAACTTTTCATTTAAACTTTGCATTTGGAAGAAGAGATACTTTACATTCCATAATAAGATAATTTTATGAAGAAATATTTTAGAAAAGACTTCGATATAATTAAACAAATTGAACGTAATTTGTTCTTGTGTAAAGTATTTTTTATACGCTTGGAAAATATGTCACTAATCTTGTATTAAATATCTGTATTGAAAGAATTTCAAAGATCTCACAAATTCTTTGCCGACTATTTTCATTTCTCAAACAATATTTCCAAGGAAAATTTCAAGAGAAAGACTATTCTACAACAGGTCAAATTCGCAAATATCTTTAGGGGGCATGTAAAGTTCGTCGACCCTATAACTGCACATCCATGAAACTGAAGAAAAAAATTCTGTTCTACCTTGACTACTATTACCATTATCAATTTTACAGTCCTATCAGTTTCCAAGAGAAATGACGTCAAGGATTGAAAGATTTCTCTGTGGTCGGGAGACCTTTTAGCCGCTCTAGTAAAAAGAGGATGAAGATTTCGGTCGGCGGGATGGGACACGATTCTGTCGATTTCTTAGAACCGGGACAAAGACTTGAGAAGAAAGGATTCCTTCTTCATCCGTTCCACGAGGATTCAGTTGGCCACGGGGGACGGGGACGACTCCGTCAAAGGAGTGCGATCATTAGCTACAATTTTGGGCCAATGAGCCTTTAAATGGAAAGTAGGTCAATGTTGAAAAGACTTCTTATAACGAATGGTTGAATAGAAAATCAATGTATCAGATATTCTCAAACTTTTGTCGATTAGAAATTGGGTCAACCTTTTAGAAAGAATCATAAATGATGTGAATATTTTTTTGATATTGATACGGTGTAACAAATAACCACCAAAAAATAATTTTAGAATACATATTACTATGAGATTTTATAGAAAAATGCAAATTCATATTGAAACACCATGCAAGGGTTATGAGAGTTAGTAGATGAACTAATTCGAGTTTGCACGGTATTTAATCTGTAATATAGTAATAACTTTGTGATCCGTTTCCTCTTTAATGCTTAAAATGATTTTTAATTTCCATGCTTATTCTTCCAAGTGACACTGAAGCACTGTGAAACCCATGAAATGAATAATCGACTTTTATCTCATTGTTTTATTTGATCGTTTTTCATTTGGTAAATGACGTCACTTGGGCGACGGAAATAAATAAATACGATTGATCAATATCCGGAAACGTGAGGCTACTAAAACAAATTTTTCTAGTCGTTTTTATATTCCTCAAACCCAGCGTTGTGTTTTCATTGAAAGGAAGAAACTATATTAAACAAAAATTCTAGATATGCTAGTGAGAGTATAAAAAACTATTACTTTGGTAGAAATTCTGTTCTACAAAGTAAATAAATTATAGTTCAACTATTGAAATAGCCGCGTATCGTGCAATTTTTCCGTGTTTTTTAAAGTTTCTGTCTGACAAACACGACCATATACAGATATCATTATTTTTGGAAATTAGATGATTGTTTCAATTTCTACCAGTAGAAGAAAGAAAAAAGAAACATTTGCTAATCATTTTTGTTCACTTGCTAAGCTCAATTATTAAGTTACTTGCATATTTATTTGTTACAATAAAATAATCAAAATATTTAAATTTAGAGTGATTCTCTTTCTGTGCTGCAGTTTGTTCTCGGTGATATAGTGTTGCTCCGAAATTTCTGCATGTGCCTTCAGCATTTAATAGTTACAATATGGTGGCATCTGGTGGCATGGATGATGAGATTTGGGAAAACAATATGGTGGCATTTGGTTTCAGGAGAAAAATGGGAAGCGAAGTATGCATAATGTTTGCTCGTTTCTTCTTTGTGAACAACACGTGGTTAACTCAAAATCTTGCCACTATGAAGACAACCCTGTCCTTCCCTATTTTCTTCTTCTTCTTCTTAACTTCAACACAAATTAAAACTGCTGCGAATTATTTTCTTCGATTTGAAACGAGGTCACAAATATGTGCACTGTTTCAAGGAAACTTAATTCTACAGGAAAACTTTCGATGAATTCCGAGATGATTTCTAACATCCCGTACTCATGACTATTGTCTCTAACTGAATACTCCACATATTTGTATTACCTTTCTATAGCTCTCTGATCTCTTTTCTATACGCTAATAAAATACGTGTAGTCACATAACAAAGTACTCAGTATTAAAAAGTAACCGCAGTTTCGCTGCGTATATTTAGGAATTTTATAATCCGCGTGATGTTAAGTAGGATAATTTAATACAATTTCGTGAAATTTGGATCATACATTTTCAGACCTATTATTTTATATAATTAGAACTTAGTACAGTTAATGTTTGGATACGAGAATGAATGTTACGAGTTTTCATAAATTTAATTCTTTGACTTCACCACAACTGATCAAGAAGAGTCTCCCTAAAATTGTAGAGAATGCTATCTCGAATAATACTGAAAATAATAATAATAATAATAATAATAACCTATCAACCTATCATTTTATCTACCCTAGGACTAGTACCCCAATCCCTGGTCGACTCCATTAAAAAACTCAAAATCAACACCAATATAATAAGTAGATTGCAACACAGCGTCCTTCTGTCTTCAGCCCACATTACCAGAAAGTTCTTGGACCTGAAATAGATCCTTCCTCACAGCAGAACTTGATTTAATAATCCACTGCTGAGAGAAAAACCAACACAAGTTGAGAGAACTAAATAAAAATAAATAATAATAATTTATTAAAAGAATCTTGAAAGGACTAATGAATACGAGTCTACTTTATCAATGTCACTTTATTCTCAGGAAGAAAACACTGAGAAAGAATTTGCTACAATTACAAGTTAAGAAAAACCTGGATCGGAATGGCAAAAATAAAAGTTGGGGCTCGTGAGAAAAATTAAAAGATATGCGATATTTTTTTATAAAAACATCCTTTCTCATATTTTTCTCTGTTATTTTAGACTGATGATGAGATTGAACTCTTCCAGTGCAATAAATAAATTACGTTACATGAAGGTGATTGTATGGAATGTTTGTGTCGAGTATTTTTGGCATGTACGAACTCGCCTAGGCATGTTGACAGAATGTCAACTTAAAAATAAAAACGTTTGCATCACGTGAGAAGCGGTGAACATCAATCGGATATCCTCGAAACTTTTCTTTAAACTTCGTCAAATCACAAAAAATAAGAACAAAAAAAAAAAAAAACTGCAGCGTTCTAAAGACCAACTTAGACCTCTCCCAAAAAGGAGAAAAAGGATAGAGGAAAATGTAACGTCGAGCTACCGCTCCTTTAAACATGTCACGAATTTATTTTCCCGAGAGGGAAATAAGCTATGGAGAGAGAGAACGACAAAATCTTGCTTCCAGAAAAGAGAGAAATGAAGTATTTTTTTTCGTCTTTTGCTTCACTAATATTTGTGAATTTAGAGCAATCCTACTAATGCTGTGTTTGTCCGACGGATAATGTTTTGTACATGCTTCAGCCATTGTTTTATTGCTGGGAATGAGCACAGCCAAACGGAATGAATAATTGGAATACATTAGCGATAATACGTTCCATAGGCGGTCAAGAAACAGTTTTTGTTGTTATATTTTGGTACTAATAATGCACTGCTCCACATCAAACGGAATGTGCCACAATAACGTCCTTTATTAAATTTTTCCTCCGTGGTATTTATTGCAGGACAGTGTGATGGTAGTAGATTTGATTCAATTTTCCAAATATGAAGCATGGAATGTATTTTTATTGGTATGGGCTCCTAGTACTACATATACATCGAATATAGTTCTCTGTCGTACATTGAATGTTATAATCTTCTCTTACTCAAGCGTTTGGAAATGGAACAAATACTTTGTATGAATATCTTTAATAAGCTAAACTAAGGTTTACTCTTCCACAAAATCGTTTTAAGAAAGAGAAAATCAAGCAATGAATACGCATCTAGATTTACGAGACAATATGACTTTTCAGAACATTAATATTTTTCGCGTTACCTGGTCCGTTTACACTGCGGAAAGCGGGACTCGGACGCTACAGATTGCGAGATCGAATACACACTGAAGGAATGGCCACCGCTCGAATGCAAAAGATTTTACAGACCGTCAAGTCTGAGCATGGTTTCCGTAATTTTCCTCAACCCATTCGGTAATTACAATAATAGTAATTACAGAAAGACGGAAGAACAGATCTTACGGTCTGAGTCTCGCTAAAATAGACATTTTATTATTATTATTATTATTATTATTATTATTATTATTATTATTATTATTATTATTATTATTATTATTAGTAGTAGTAGTAGTAGTAGTAGTAGTAGTAGTAGTAGTAATAGTAGTAGTATGATTATTACTATCATTATATAATAATGAATATTATTTTAATCGTTTTCCCGTGGTATTTTAAGCGGAATCGTGCTATATCATGAAGTAACGTGTTAAAAATATTACTAACGTCGATTGGAATTTTTAATTGGTTTCGGAACTCAAATTTATTGAAGTTCGTGAATGTTTCTTGGAAATAATATTCTCATTGTTTTCTGAAACAACGATACAGGAAACCTAACTTTTGCAAACCTCCAAAAGAAAAAAAAATGTTGTTTTTCCGAATAATGATTCTGCGAGGTTGGAGCAATGTAAATAAAAGAAATTGTGTTAAACATTGTTTGCTTTTATAATGAGACTTCTTTCTAATTTTTACGAGTGCACGTCGCCCGCATGATGGATTCTGAATGTAGAAAGCGCAGCGAACGCCGAGTTAGCGAAAGAAACACGACGGACCCGTCAAAGGCTGGAAAAGGCAAAAGGTCACAGGGTCACGCATAGAATACTCTGGAGCGCACGTATTACGTCCTTGTTAACAAAATTCGGTCGGTTTGGTCGAGTGGTGCTGAACAATGTTTCTAGACCAATTACTTCCTCGTTTGATGTATTGACGACGGAGGGGGAAAAAAGAAAGAAAAGAGAACTGAATTGTTTAATTAAATTTCTGCGAATCGCGACACTTAATTATATGAAGCTCTAAGGAAATATGTTTCTATGTAATAAGTCAAGGTTTAATAGAAAGGAGTAAGGGTGTTGTTTAATAAAAGAACTGTGTTCGTATTCGCTAAATTTTCATTTCGAACTATAATAATTGAAAATTATTGAATTGTAGGAGGAGCAGTCGGACATAATTAATTTGTATTATCACGTTTAATGAAAGGGTAGGTAAAACAATACCAACTTAAAGGGGTTGAAGAATAGCCTTTCAAAGTAGAATGGAATATTTTCATTTGTTATGATTTTTTGATAGTTTTTATGATAGTAATTTATTATTATAGCTTAATGTACTTGAAAAGGTTTTAATTTCATTGAATTGTGGTACACATTGAAAACTAAGTCTATCTATATAGTAGCGATATTGTATGTTATATTCGTTAAGTAACACATTTTAAAACGAATAGTTGCATTCTTGTGACGAGTCCATATGGATTGGTGCGTTTAAAATCAGATTAAAATCACTGACCTGGACGATTATAATATAAATTTTATTAGCGAGGGTCAGTGCTCTGAATATTATTTTGAATATATACTTCGTCTATCTTATTTAACGAAAACTGAAAAGTTTGTTAATTCCATAAGCTTTTCTTTAAAAAAATATTCATGAAGGGATATGAATTTCGTTGTGATCTAGAAGCACGATCCTCTCAGCTGGTGGTGCGATGGCTGTAGTGTGGTCGTCGACAATTGACAGTAATTTTTGAGACTGCGATTTAAAACATTACCCGGGTTCTTTTATACAGAGTTAAGATTATTATAGTTAAGAAGTTAACAAGTTATACAACATATTCTCTTTTCTAATATTCTCAAAAGACATTATATAACCGAAGAAAAAAATCAAACATTCAAGTGTTTTCGTCTAAACAAATTTTACAAAAATTGTTGATGATAAGTTGATTTTCCTTTCTAATTACTGTGATTCTAGAATAACACATTTCTAAATCATCAACGGTTTAGCATGTTTTTGAATTATTACTTACACTACTAGATGAGAATACCATACCCTTGTTTTTCCTGCTGATATTTGTCGAAACAACGTTATTTGTATCAAAAGGTAACTAATGTTATTGAACAAATAAAACCTAGTATTCTGAGCGTCTGGGAACAAATAGTGATGTAAATTTGTTGCAACTTCTAGTTTTTTGGGAATAATGATCATTTGCAGAAATGAAAAATATCAGTCTTCTTTGAGTAACGGTGGTGAGTGGAAGTGATTGGAGGTCTGGATAAGCTTGCTGCAATTGAACTCGGAAATCTGTTTTTCTTCTTTTATAATAATGTTTTCAGTTTGTTTCTTAATCTAAACGATGAGTGAAATATGTTTACGTGTGATGGTTTATAATGAACAAGGTGCACGATGAAATATTGGTGATGAATTATGAGAGTGTAAATAAACTCGAGTAAACTGAAGAATGGTGAAGTGATTGGTGTTCTTGTTTTGAAGATTATATGAATGAGATTTATTAGTTCTTATAGGCTGCACTTCAGTCAATGGTGAGTCACGTATAAAAAGTTTTTGTTTGAAGCTAATGAAGGTCTCTTCAATTATTTTGATCCGAACGAGATAATATAAAAGTGTTTTCGGTATGAAATACTGACATAATTCATTTGTAAAGAATTATATAATACTTTGATTTCTTCTCATTTTAAAAAATAATCTTCTGAAATACGTAGGTTTTTAAGTTTATAAAAAATTATACGCGAGCGAGGTTTGATTTTTTGTGGTTTTATTCTGTTTCTTATCATTGAATCGATGTTACGGATTTTGTAAAAATCATGTTTGAAGTGAAAGAAACATTTTAATAATTTGCGTTAAAGACGTGTCGTTGGACCACGATCCTTTTATACGAACGGATCTAACAAATAAACTTTAGATTCCAGTTACAAAGTTTTAACCGGACGGGGAGGTCAAGGAGCTTCTGCACTGACTCGAACATGAGAGTCAAATCCATGTCAGTCTCTATACCGCATGTATGGAATTACCAATTAAGATTTTGAGCATCAGAATTCTGACACGGGATTCACCGACGAAGACATGTGCGAATATACATGTAGAGATTGCCTGCACCCAGGAAATCGCTATTGGCGTAATCACACGACAATTTTATCTTGTGAAAGTGATATAGGGATTTGTTCCAGGGGAATGTTGTTTTGCTGTTAGATATTATTTTTATTTACCGTGAGTCCATTTCGCGGTAAAATTAGAAGTTGCAATTTAAATGCACAAAAATTCAAATGATATTGTTAGAAACGATCGGAATATTACAAGAGTGAATGAAACAGAATGAATTTGATTTAATGTGCCTTTAAAATGAGAGGGAAAAATGTGTTTTCTCATTTAGAGATGTCTCATTTTGTCACTAATAACGTCGATAATTATGATTATATGTGTTATTTAAAAAAAAATGTTTGTGTATGATTATGAATCATGCGATTCATTCAATGCTAAATAATATGTGTGAAATATTGTATAAATATTGATAATTAAAATCATTTGCTTAGGAAGAAATTCTCAATAGATCCAAGAGTAAAACGTTATCAAAAGACGTATTCACTTACTATGACTAAGAAAATTAAGTAGGTTTTGAGACTGTTCACATTATAATCGAAGTTGTTATTGACCCGAAGTTGATTGGAACCAAATCGCACTTTTTCGGGAGGTTGAAGCATTTTAAAATGCATTTCCCAATTTTATCTCTAGAAAATATTTGTCATTAACTGAAGTACTCGTTTCAGGTGGAACCAAATGTTTGTAAAGATGACGGGGACGAAAATTTTTTCCATCTTCTATTTTACACGAAATATAAATAATATAAATTTGAAGTTGAATAGAAATGACATATATTTTTAATTCATACATTTAAATTTACGATATGAGATGGACTACGCTTCATTAGACTAAATATTTCAATAGTTTTGAAAACATTTGAAAAATAATTTTGGAGTGTGAAGCAGATGTATTTTATTTTAGCTTCGAATTATTAATTAAAAATGTAAATATTATAAATTAAGATAACGTATTTTTTTTTACAAAAGAGGGAAAGTACGAACGAAAAACAGAATGTTACTGGCCTCATATGAATAGCAGTAAAGAACTCGCGTTGAACACTGTGAAGGGTATAGAGTCAAGGACTTCTTTCTGGTATTATTGAAGGACACATTCTGAAAGAAATTCTGAAATCGCACTTCATTTCTAACTACAGTTCACATTTTCAAGAACTGATGGAAATTAATGGAGGGTTTTTTTTTCATTCCCTTCAGCCTTGAGTAAGACTATACAGAGTTTATGTTCCGTTCTATTCTCGATTAAACCTACTGGAGAGGTCAATTTACTATTAACTAAGTCATTTCTTGTCAAGGGAAATCATTTCTGTAACTATTCATAACTTTATTTCATCAATTTATTCGTAAAATATTAATAAAAAGTTATGAATTTTTATAGTTATTTAGTTTTAGTATGTTCAATTTTTTAAACTTTGATTCCATATCCCCTTCTCGAAAAGAAGCAAAAACTAAAAAGGCGTATGAACATGCTTTAATTTCGGATTGGAATACGGTACTTTGACTAGAGAGAATTTGGCGAAATGCACGCTGGATGGCGTTCCGTTTCCTTAAGATTTATTCGCTCAGGTTGGGCCACTTTACGATCGTTCCTTATACGCTGCGGTCCTGCAGACACTACCGCAACATGCTGCGGCATGACGTATCAATGACGTCAGAATACAGATAGAGTTGAATAGCAAGCGTGACACTTGGGAGGCACGTGAAAACTCCTTGACCTCTCAGGAAAATTTCAAGCACGATTTTTGCTATTATTTTCTAGTTCATTTTTCTCATGAAGTTTTTTTTATTTCGACGTATATTGAAGATTTGCGAATAATTTTTAGTTGTTTATTAATGAATTTTACATGCAACTGGTGAACAGTCTACATTCTATGGTTTTGTCATCTATTAAATACGACAATTTTAACACTGAAGTTAATTAGTTTTAAAAATACTCAACATAATGACTACTACGAGTATTCTTACATTAATACATTTAGTCTCATGGTCAACTCTCGTTTGATATTTAGAATAGTTTTTACGTGTTTAATAAAATGTTTTGAATGTAAAACGAAATCTCGAAAGAGTGATAAAACTAAATTTGGTTGTGTAATAATAAAAACATGTTGTTCTGTTAAAGTGACTGACTCTAAGAATATTACATGTACAAACGTGACTCATTGAACTTTATTGAATTAAAATTATCACCAATTATCGGGGACAGAGGGCTAGACCTCGGAAGACATGGGCTACTCTCGAAAATATGAATGTAGTAAAATTATTTATATCAAATATTGTTAAATTTCATAATTTGGTAAAAATGAAAATTCATATGATGTCACTACGAAAAAAAATGGTCAAAATATTAGTTCTTTTCCTAAGATTGCTGCTAATATGAATTTTACCTCAAATTTCTAACAACGGAGATGATGTAGGTATTTTATCACATGTACTGGTCTCATTATGTATCATTTATATGTTATGTGAAACAAGAATTGAAATCTAAATAAATCAGTTATTCTCTCTCATGTTTGTATATGGTGACAGCGAAATGAGTGAACTTTCACATAAAGTTATCATTCAATGATGTAGGTATATTTTGGAGGGATTATTCTGCTGAAAGTTGTAATAGAGAGTCTAGAACTTACCGTTGCGGGCTTCCTCGCCTTCAGGTGCCTGTGCTGCCAGAGCTTGAAGCTCCTTCTCCAAGTCGACGTGCGCCGCGTTTATGTCCCATGATAGGAATCCTGCAACAGAGAACTCTTCCTTATTAAGGGTTCGACATCGCGAAAAACTCTCATGCTGAAATTTAAATTGTCTTAAGAATCGAGTCGAATTAGTTCAACGTACAAACGCAAATTTTTAAAACAAAGGAGAGCTACATTTAGTTCGTGACTCTGGAACATGTGATAGAACTTTTCGGTAGAATGGGCACTCCTCATCTGGGTTGTCATTCTTATCTTCTAGCTACATTGGTCGGCATCTGTTAAAAATCCTTACATGGGAGTAGGCTTTCATTAAATAAATGGAATGTGATATCATTTATTTATTTAATCAACCAATGAAAAATATTAGAGAACAATATAAGTTAATGCAATGCATTACGAAATATCATGTCAAACGTCTTAAACATTAAGAAACACATTTATATTTTTGTTTATATTTGAAATAGATGTAGTTATTATGTAAGTTCAATAATTTCCTTTCATATGTGAGTTCAATATACATAGCTTTAAAATTGGAAAAGAGGTCATACATATAAAGAGAACGAAAAAAAATCTCAACATTAAGTTTTCATTCGATGGGCAATCACCCTCACATATTCTCCCAATCTAATGTAAAGATGAATGTTTGTCTAATATTCTTATCTATTTTATTTGAAGGGCATTCATCAAGCTGCTTGAAATTACAAAGAGTCTACAAGAACATTTGCACTGCTATAAATTTTTACTTGTCACTCGCGAACGAATATGATTGACCTTTTCTTCATCGTTTACGTACTGAAAACTGATTTTTACTGAAATCTTCATTTTCAACCTATAAGAAAATATTTTCCTTTTCGGAATTAGGTACGATTCTGCATTTCATATAGACGTTTTCTTCTTTTTTTTCTAATGTTTTTATGTCTTTCAAAATTTTATAATTTGTTTTGTTTTTGGAAGAAGATTGTTCTGTAAAAATGATTCATTATGTTAGTATAATCATTTAGTGGATATTCAAGTGTCCTGAAAATATTTGGTTTCAAAAAATCTAGATTTTTTTCTTTCTAAAAATAGAATATAAGTTAATGTTTGCCAAGAGTACAGAATGCCAGACCAGTGTCGCTAGTAAAATTAAATTAATGAAAGAAATCAATATAATTATTCAGATCAAATTAAACACAGAATTGATGNATATATATATATATATATATATAGGTAAAGGTAATTAAGAATCATTGTCCTTATCACCGACGGGAACTATACGGAGAATTTCGCACGACATGATAATTTGTCCCTTTTCATTTTTAATTGAAGCTGTTCCTCAATACATCTGACTGAATATAAAAAACTTATTCATCACAGTTTGATATTGAAACAAGGTCATCAGCATAGTGTAAACCAATATAGAAGGTACACAGTCTGCTGCGAACTGTTCATAGACCACCAGTGTCATCTGTTGCAATTATTGCCACATTTGCGTCAGTCGGAACCTGCAAAGTGGGATTCAATTATAGGACGGGATTACCAACTTCGCAGACTGAGGATAGGGGTGAGATTAGCGGCGAAGAATCGACGTTCTAAAAGCGCATCACGGGCGTCCGTCCAGTGCAACTCGGCACGAAGCAACACCTCATCAACGTCACTGCCGAATTGGATAATTACGTGCTGCCGACGCCATTAAAAGAAGCAGATCCAGTGAAAAGTGCACAAACCGATAATTTGATCACTAATTAAAATATATGTCTTTCAGCCTTTTCTATGGGACCTAGCTAGTAATAGTCCCAAAGGTGAATGGCAGTTTTAAACAGATATTTTCCACGATGGGCTCAGTCGTTTAATTATATAAAATAAAGTAGGAGATATCCACACCAACCAAGAAAAACAAAACTTTCTTCAGATCTAGAATGACACATTGGAATTGGTCAATGAATATGAATTGTTCGTATATTTAAATCAATTTGAACAGTTTACTTCAGGCTTCTGTTGGAGGGAAGGTTTTAAGGAATCACCCCTTTAAGTGTACAATCTCTTTAGAGCTTTGATAAACGTATTTTCTGATTTTCCCATTCATGATGCAGTTTTAATGCTTCTTTAGATTCATACTGAAATGAATCTAGTCATAGCATGTAAGATATTTTAATCTTACGTATTCTATCATTGTAAGACATAAACTACCACCAAAAAGTAGGTTACAAGATCGTATCTTCTTTACAGGTGTGTAAGCTATTCCTTATACATTTTATTTAGCTAACTTTGACAATCAAATATCCTATTCTCATACTTCGACCTATATAATATCCATGGCAATTTACAAGATACATACCTACCTATTATTTATACTCAAAACATTCAGGCAAGATTATTCACATTTACTGCGTTCTTCACTGTAGTGGTGGGAAAAAGGGAAAAATGTAAGATTCATAGTCTGAAGTGCATTGGTGAATAGAAATTTTATATTGTTTTCTTTGTGAGTTATTTTGTGCGAAGGTGTAACATTTTTCTATGGTAATTATCTCAGTGTGATGTAATTCTTCATTAATAACAACCAAAGCTTAACCTTATTACAAATACACAAATTTGCTCGAATGTTGTAAGCTACCGCTTAATACCTGAACTGTGATGGCCTCAATGAACTTGATGAACTATTTTATCTAAAAAGTTCAAGTATTAATTCATTTCCGAACTAAATTGTAGGGGAGACTCCATAATTCTCTATTTATTTATAAAGAGTCGTGTCATCCCAAAAAATTACGCTTGATATAAATGCATCAACAAACAAACAAATAAGCTGAACTTGAGTGAATAAGTTATCACGAATAGAAGTATATATTTCATCGTCTCAAGCATGAAAGAAACAATTTGTAGGCTCTACTGTTCTGCTCTCTGGAGGTTTGTTTTTCATAAAACATAGGTTGCCTGAGATGAGTCTCTCAGCAGCCATACACATTTTGCTTATTGCTGCTCCTGTATTAATTTCGTGGCGCCGAGTTGCCCAATATACTTTGGGAAGAACAGCAGAGTGAACAGTAATTGGATTTCTAGAAAACAATGGCGTCACTTTCCATGTGCCACTCGGTCGTCCTTTATTGAAATTTCAACATCCAAGAGTTCCAGTTCTTTGACACTCTTTTCGTAAAATTGCAATAGCTTTAGAGCACTTCAGTTTGTCAATTATGCTTTGATTCAACCATTTTCTATTTACCGTATCATAATCATAACAAAGTTATTTAAAGGTGTATTTTTGTTGTAAAAATATCTTTCTTCCTTAAGGAAGAGAACTACGAGTATTTATTTTGCAGAGGAAAATATGAAAAGTAAAAGAATCACGTTTTTCACATTCGGTATAATTATTGACTTTGCACACATCAATATTTCTTTAATTGTTAATTTTATATAATGAAATACATTCTAGTTTGTTTTAAATCCACTATTTAAACAATTGATTTTTCTTCGTGGAATTTTAATTTCAAGTACGCATCGGAGACCTAACGAATGAAATTAGTGAATGCAAAAATATAAAATGACTATGTATAGTTGGATCCAACCCCATTCGATAGCATTGGATGTAACTATGGACAAGGTTTTTATAACTGTTATAGTGACTTTGTCGAGGAAGAATGTTTATTGCACCTGTTGTTGAAGTGAACAGTAACAGACGTTTCTGTACGTAGCTAAAGATCGACAACTCGGGGTGTTTATAAATTTTCTCGCTCGCTAAATTAATGAAATGCCTATGACCTTAAAATAATGTATTGTGAAATTGATTCTAACATCAATGAAATGGATAGCGAATTTTCCACAATTATATTTTGAAGTTTCGTTTCATGTCAAGTAAGAGCAGTAGTGACTAACTGAATGTAACTGCACTAAACACTCCAAGAGCAATACAGTATATTTAGGTTTTCACCGATTTCGCCCTCCCTCAAAAGTGTCTTGGTTTATGTCGGATGTCTCGGATTTCGTCGTCGTGCCCATGTGAACGCTGCCAATTTAGTGGAAGGTTACCCACGAGATTTCTTGCTCAATGTGACGTATCTCGTGTGAGCGACACATCACGGATCTAGCCAAACAATTCCGTCACTCTCCAGTGTTTTGAGTCTTTTTTATTGATTTCGAATGCTAAAACTAAAATGCTACTGACTCTGAAGCTTGAAAATGTGTCGAAAATACCAAGAAGGGAAGTGACCCTAGGTAGTATCTAGATACCTAAGGGTTGTTAAATGATTCATAAGAAAAATAAATGAACATTTATGATTATTTTCCATAGTTTTTAGTATTAAACTATATTTATTGTCCATTAAGTTTGATTTGTATTTTCGAGTGTTATAATGAATTAAATTGATTCATATGAAATAGTTGGTACAGATTTCTCCGAATGGTTTCAGCTGGATTCGACGAAAACCGAGGAATAGAGGTACATTCTACGATTGTTTATCATTAAGAGTTCGTAACGTAAGAGAACTGTATGGCTTCCACACGAATGGCCGTGTTTTAAATATAATTTATTCTCTACAAAAGCATCGAAAGAAAATTTCATGATAAATGTGAGCTACTTTGGTATCGTTTTTGTCGCGTTCGAAACGTTCAGATCGAATGCTCCGTATCTGTTACAGATCTGCGATCGAGCTCAGAACCTGAAGCGAACGGAAGTGGGTTTAGGGGTAGTTTGTCTCAGCTGCTAATTAAAACCTCCGGTGCGTCGGCGTTGCGAAGGTGCAGCGTCGTGCACGGTGATTGGTTGGAGCAGACCCGCTTAATAACGTGGACTTCTTTTCAAGCGCGAACGACAACGGAGCAACGGTGAGCGTCCGGACCGAGTTGGAGAACAGAAACACTGGTATGGGTTTCTAAGCAGCTCGAAGGGTATCTAAGGAAGTTGAAGGATGGATTGATTTTGCGTACGTCTCTGATTTATGAGGAAACTTAGTATTCAGCGTCTTATAAAAGTATAGTTTTCCTTCCCTGGTCTCCGTCTTCAGTGTGTAGGCGGCTGAAGGAAAAAAATCAGTGGAGGTCATTCCAAAATGTCATCTGATTATAAAACACCTGTAATATAAGTTATATAAAATAGTGACATTTTCTCATGAATAGAATATTTCTTCAATGTTAATTAAGGCTATGTAAAGAATATAAATATATTTCTAATAAGTGTGAGTACAACAGTGCTCAAAGAAAAATGTAAGTACAAACTATAGTTTTTTGTAAAATTTCTACCTCTCTGGACTGTTAGAAGATATAGAAAATAGATATTGAAAAGTATTTGAGTATATTTCATTTACTTCAGAGTGACATAACGTGAATACATGTAAATAGAGGAGAAAAAACCCACAGAATATTATTTGGATTATTTTATATTATTTGCATTGCATTGTTAAAATTTTGGATAAAAAAATGTTGAAATAATTTTGATTAGAAATTTTTAGGATAAATTCATTCATGATAAGAAAAAATAAACATTTGAACCTACGCCCTTAAGGGAAAAATTCTTTTCTCAGGAGAGTCCATGGCTCCCTTGCTGGAGCTGCCACAGGTTCAGTGGCTTATTGAGCAGTGAGAATTACCTAACTAGTAGTTAAAAAGGAAGTAAAAATTAATAATAAGTATTAATTCAATAAAAGAAAAGTTTTTGGTAATGACATATTGATGGAGAATAGATTAATGATAAGTGAGGAACTTTCTAAAGTTAAAATGTGTGAAGAGATAATAAGGGTTCGATTCAATTTGTATCAGTCTTCGAACTGGTTAGCACGGTGATATCAAGAAATGGAGCACGGGAATGGACTTGCGTTCACCCTTGTGCTCAGAGCGCTAAATCGCGATGGCGGTTTCTGTAATCGGACAATAGTAATGGGTTAACAAATTATTTTCCTGGTCTCTGCAACCGCGCGTTCCACAGGTGTCTGCGCAATGAAACTACGAATTTTGAGGTGGGGCCAAAGAAAATTTCTAAAGGTGATTGGAAAACAAAGCAATTTTTTTGCTGTGATTAAATGTACAATCATTATGTAGAAGTACAAAACAATGAAACAGGAAAAATCATAAAAGAGAAACAAAGAATCATAACAAAGAAAAAAATAATAATACAGACTAATTTTCATTACACTGAAGTAAAAAATGTTAATACAGAAATATCAAACCTTATTTCATTCAGATACCTAAGCACGTCATCCTCGATTGCCCGTTGACATCCCTGGGCTAGCATCATCCCTAAGAGCTATTCCTATTTCGAGGTTATAGATAAAAGTAGATAAACATTTTCAACAAGCTGAGGCAAATATAAATAAGCTATCTAGTCGCACTTAAGGGTGTATGTTACCTCGTCTCTCTAGGGGGTTCTGGGTTCGGGTAAGAATGTTCACATAGAACGTGGAGAAAAAACTCTCTCGTTATTCTTCACCATAGTATCTAAAAAAAAAACAACTCCTCTGACACTTCTTCCGGATAACTTAACCTAGGACCAAACTATTGGTTCACTGAAGGGCTGAAGTAAATTGAAATATTGCAATTAATAAACTATCGTTAACCGTACGAACATGCGAGATGAAATGATTTTAATTTGGGTATTGTAAAAACATCCATGTACTCCATACTTATAAATATATAAATACGTAACGCGAATGTGTATCTGTCTGTTTGTTACTTAATCACGACTTAACCACAGAACCGATCGTAATGAAATTAGTCAAAGAGATAGTTTATATGTTCAAGATTAACATAGGGTAAATTTAATTTTTTAAATGCGTGAAAAGGAAGAAAGAAAACGATTTTGACCTAAAATGTCGATGAAAAAAAAGAGGTATGCTCTCTTACGCCGCCTAAGCGGTTAGAGATAGGTGACAACCATGAATGGCGATATTGTTGACCTCAAAGAGTTCTACAAAAAAGTCCGCGATGCCGTATGTCTATCTACAAAGGTATGCTTACATTATCGAAAAAACATGATTAAACATAGTAGTGTTGAAATATTTGAATTTAAGAGAATAATTTAAGAAGGAAAAATCATTCGTCATCAAATTTTGTTTCTTTTGTTTTGTGCATTTAACGGGGATTTAAAATTTCTTTAAATCGTAAAATTTGGACAAATGGTTTAGATTTTTAAAGCGTTTTAATGAAATGGTACAGCCGCGCTACCACCGTTGTCTTGCCTTGGAAGCGCAAATTCGACCTGCCCGGCTGCCGGCGAGTAGAATTCTTGGTCTAACAAGTAAAAACATTTCCGGGCAACGCCGGGTGATCAGCTAGTTTTTTATAAAAACGGAGTCGGTTTGACAACGCAGGATGTGCAACAGGATCTATTAATAAGTACAATTCTTCATTTGTGAGACCTTCTTTGAGGATACGATTCTTCCTTTAACCGTTTGGTTACGCACAAAAGGAACGAATCTTTCTTGGTTACTTGCTTATTAATGTTTATTATTATGTGCAGTATATTTGCACAAGGCGACAGCTATCGTATCGGCAAATATCGAAGGGTTCGACTCGTCGCTGCAATGTTCCACTTAGTGTGAAACTGGTTTTATTTCCGGGAGTGAATGACCAAGACTAAGAGCTCTCTTATATGCGTATTTTATCATATAAACTCTTAAACCACAACTCTATCTTCACATATTGGAGATAGTAAGGTGAACTTATAACAATTACTACGTTTTACGATAAAAAATGTCATTTGTGACTTCCAGTTGTACTTTTAGATATTACGTCAGAGGGGATACAGATACAGTTATCATTATGATGAAAATAGGAGAAAATACTTTTAATAATAGGAATGATAGGAAATATTTACTTTAAAGGAGAAAATTTTAACCAAAAATGTTTATGTCTTGGATAGGACTTGTCCAGTAAAAGTCAGATTGATTATAGTTTCCTTTTTCGATTGAGTAGATTTGATTGGGTTTACGATTTAATAAGTCTTTATTTAAAATTATACTTCCCATAACATGATTAGATGATATACGTACATCATAACGTGTAATAAACTAAAAAATATTAATGAGAATATGAAATATAGAATACACAATACCAATGTTAAAAAATAAATAAACTTCACTGTCAAATAAATAGTTAATTTAATTTTCTAACATAGCGAGAGATTAAATCACAGGCAACTATTTTAGGTTAGTTCTAAGGAACACTGATCATAAATATATATGATCACTCTTCGTTATACAATAATGCCAGGCTAATATTTAGTAAATGAATAAATAAATAAATAAATAAACTGTATTGTCCATAACGAAAACGGTGAACGCTAATTGAAAGTGTTCTCGAATCTACAATGTATTGCAAGTAAATGGTTAAATACTGTTTTGGAGGACAATAAACTACTTCACTCTTCGGAAGCGAGAAGACTACTTGAAAGCAAGCTCTGTCGGGTTTGAGTCGGAATGGCACTTAAAAACTACGAAGAAATTACTGTTCCAAGGATTGTTTAACACGGAAAATGCACAGTATTGTCGAAATTAGTCTTTAATTTGAAGTCCAGTGGGAAAGTTTGTGATTAAAGCTCACTGAGTGGTCGCAGATTGCAAGTTAAATAAAAGGGTAATTTCGCACACGGACGTGAGTTCTCACTTCACGAATTACGACAAAGGGGATGAGGCGAGGGAATGCTTTCCAGACATAATCATTATGGCGAACGACCTTTGCGCCAAACTGTTTGCGAGAAATTTCGGGGCTACTGCCGCCTGACGTGAACTTAACTCTGCTGTGTCGCAGTCGTTAAGACCTGTCTGAAGGTAATTAGACTTCGGTAAGGGACCAGGTTCTTGCGCTGCGCAGTTGTCGGATTTCGCGCGTTGTATCATTGGTCGTTGGAACACTTGCTTCCGCTTCTCTGTTTCATGTTGGGACGACGGTAATTGGAAATCTTTATAACGTTTGATACCGTGATTCTGAGACCCTACTAAAACTTAGTTAATTTGACTCATTATGTTAACAGCATTATGTTCATACTATAATCATAAATAAATAAATTATAATTTACGACCTTTTTGTACACATATTGTAAGTTTATATTCGAGTGTGTGTATATATATATATATATATATATATATATATATATATATATATATAAAGGTCATGCGTTGTAACTTACTTATATCTTAGTTAATCAGAGTCAATTTTTTTCCTTTTCTCCAATCTACTAATGTTTGAAAAACTAAAATTCTTTATCCATTACAACGTTTTTAGTTAATAGGAACGAAATAACATTTAAAAAATCTACTTCGTTGCATCATATTTTAATTGATGTCGGTGAATGTGATATTTGTCAAGTAAAGTGAACTGACCTGTTAGTATGTCATAAATTTGACAAGAATAAAAACTCTTGAGTTTTTATTTGAGATCAATTTGAGATCATTTATTGAGATCAATAAATTCGCAAATATTGATTTATAATATCCGAATATAAACATGAATTTCATTTACGTGTATTATATTCCTCTTTTAGTATAATATATTATCGTAGTATAAACCTACTACGATATCGTTAATAAAATCATTCTTACGACGAGAAAAATGATCTATGAATTTGATACGAAACAAAAAATTTATACATATTTTTTATTTGTTTGTATTAAATTATCAATCCACTAAAAATCTGAAAACTTTTTATTTTTAATATATGAATAATTATATAAATATTAATATATAAATAAATTTCGTATATTCGCTCAATCAACCAATTATTATCTTTTCAATCAAGGAAACCTATCCAAAGCATACATGCCGATTTTGATTAACATATACAGCGGACGTTCATTCAAAATGGTACGACTCCCATTTAGCTTCCATTTATAGTACAAAATATTTGGAACATGACTTATGTATGGACAGGTGAGTTTACTTAATGTCAACATAGTAATGGCAATACCAATAATTAGGTATCGGAAAAATAAAGCGAATAAATTCGGGAAAACGTGAAATATTAGCGAAATATGTTAATTTTCGCGAAAAATGCTAAATGAGGCAGTGAATAAGAAAAACTAGTCGAAATTGGTAATAAGAATGTAGAAACACTACTGCACATAAAGATTAACGCTCCAAATGTTCACTGTTGTCCTTTTTCGCTTTAATAACAATGTACGCATATGTCGATTGATAAAACTGCAATGGACTGTTGTTGTGCATTTCATTTCCCCATTGGTTTGTCAATAGACACTATGTGTTTGTACGCATTTTGCACTCACTTGGTGAAATCAGTGATATTGAATGTTATAAGTGTAAAATAAGGTGTACTTAAATTGAGGTGTTGATTCTGGGCTGGTTAACTTACTTTCCTATTCAAGAATTTGGGAAGTGAGAGTTGTTTTCCTCAATATAAATCTGTTGTGTATGAAAGAACGAAATTAAAAGAGGATGATGTATAGTTCTTTTGTATTACCATTCGTTAAATGTTGAAATTTTGATAAGCTTTCTAAAGGAAGGTACGGTAAATAAAAAGACATTCAAAACTCTATAATGTAGCTGGCACATGTTTTTAATGCTTTAAAATTTTGCAACGTTTTCACGTTTTAAAAATATCTAAAAGAAACCATAGTCAGGTTCATTTGTTATTTAATGGTTGTATATGTTCAAATAAACTTACGGGTTTAAATACACTTATGGTTATGTGTGTGTATTCTGCAATTGAAATTGAAACATATATTAAGTATAATTATATTCTACCTGGGTACTGTTTGCAGATACTAAAAAAACGTTTCTTACTCTAAGAGGGTCTAGAAATATTAGAAAACTACAGGATAAACGAGTAGTATAAAATTGTACGTCTTATGTTCACAGGATACATGTTATGATAATTATTTGTATGTATCTCTTTTCTTTCGAAGTAGAACATCAGTTCATTTAAATATTCAGAATTGCAATGAGACCGTGAAAGGCAGTTACTGAGGGTCAAGATCTCAACTTTGCTTGGATACCGTGATAATTTATGCCAAGAGTTGAGGAGCAAATCATGTTACCGAATAATAACTGTTATTAACTGGGTACATTTATCTTTCATGTTCCCCTGGAAGGAAGTTCGCCACTGAAATGACGAATGGGAACTTGTAATAACAAGTTTCTAAGAATCCAAATATTTGACGTAAATTAACTTCACGAAACTGGGTAGGTCAAGATAAATTGTGATTGTGCTCATTGAGGAAATGATTCTATAATTACAGACAAAGAAATATGTTTGTCGTACATTATTTTCATATCTTTCACCCGTCAGAAATCTCATCTTTTTTGCGAGAGAACCCTGGCTTGTTGCGAAAGATAACAATTACGGTATTGGGGGTTAGTTTTAATTTAAATTGGTTGTGGCTTTTGCACACAATTCCTACAGAGATTATCAAGCAAATTCTTTGTGCAGTAAACTATTTTGTATTGTTCGTCTTTTCGTATTATTTCATGTTTTCTTCCATTCAAGTTGTCCAGTTTCTATACTGTTTCACTCATTTTTTCTCTTTTTTTATCTCGAGGATTTTGTGTGGTTTTATCTTTCTGTCAGGCTTGATCTTGATTCAAAACTTTTTCTTCTCCTGATATTTTTTTGATTCATCTATCACTACATATATCTTATTTGGGACTAAGAACTTCAGGAAAGTCATTACTCCTACCTAAAATTAGCGTTAAAAACTTAAAGCTGTTACAACTTAAGGTCGTGGTTTCAGAGAGAGATAGAACGTTTTAATGCTAAGAAAGAGAGAAAACTTTTATGTCGAGATAGAGCTATTTCGCCGAACTATGAAGGAGATTTCGTGAGAACATTGTCACTTGTTAATGGATCTATCCATGTTCTTCTCGGACAGACACAATCGTCACTCTGCAAGCACAAAGCAAGTGAGAAACCGAACACCTAACAACAGCATCGCTTTACTTTCACAATCCAATCTTCCTATATTTTAATTTCTGCTTTATCTGTGCAAAGCCATTTTCTCATTCATTCTCGTCGTCGCTCATCACAATGCAGGAAAAGCCCTCAGCGCTCCGAGCGTTTCCCACCTGTCTAGTTCCCTCCCTTGCCACCGCCCTGCGCCACCGGCGCTTTGTTTACCCTGCACGGCGCGGAACCGAAAGCACCTGCAGTCGAGTGCCGGGGCCGGAGGGTCCACACTCGAGCAAAAAGGCGACTGACTCTTTGATATTCTACACTTCTCTTTCGTCCCGCAAAACGGCAACGAGCGCGTTGAATATCCTTTTGCAGGACGAGAACTCACTTATTTCCTTCCTAGTTTATCTCCCAATTATCATATGTCACTCACAAAATAAGGAGTAGCGATATTAGATAGCGGTCATTGACCAGATATATCGAGGTTTTCCTGTGATTTTAATGCAACTACTCAGGACTCCTATTGGAAATAAATTACGAGAACAAGTTTTTAATATTCAGTAAAGAGAGTATCGTTTTAATACTTCGTAAACAAGAAACGAAATGATGAATTTTGATGATTATTGCAGCGAAAGACAATTATCTAGATTGTGTGGATCTGCATCGGAGCTATGCGTTGTCTTTCAGTTGATACACTACAGGAAAGTTTTTTATTATCAAATAATTTTTTCGAGGATTTTTTCTAGGATTTATAATATAAACGTTTACTGAGATAATTCATTTCTTTATGCATAATCAAACTGATTGAATCAGATAAATGAACTAGTAATACATTCAATTGAATACGATTCGTTTTATGTATTCATATTTATCCCCTTTGTTTATCCCACCAAATTTTAAATAATGACATGATAATTGATTTCCTATAATTTCTAAATAAGTGGATTAGTAACATTCATGAAACAAACACCTCGTTTGATAAAAATAAAAATTAATCAATTCATAGCTGTTCAGTTAAAGTTGTTTTTATATATTAAGATATTTTTTTTATTTGATAAGAAAATAAATTCAAACTTGTTCTTCGTTGCTCAGGAAATTTAAGAATGTTCAATATTTCCTCGACGGCTAAGCAAGAAAAAATAATTCTGTCACTCACCATATTTTTACAGAAGAGCAGAGAAAACATTGTTTACATTCCAAAAACAACGTCACAACGAAGATTTGATGATATTTTGCTAAACAGAAAGTTATTACATTTATTCAAATTATATAGATTTTCTTGTGTTTCAACAACACTTTTTTTTAATTCTCGAAAAATTATTTGATTGAGATACAATAACACACACATTAGTATATATAATTTAATAATTTAGTAGGACAATCTCGTCATATTTTTTTCGACGCTTGTTGTATTTTCTCCAAAAATGATATTAATACAATATTACTTTATACATTTTTAACAACACAACTTTCAAGAGATTGTGTTTTAGAAGAAGTATATTATGAGATATTAAATGAGTGATTCTCATGCAGATTTAATATGTTATTTGTCGCTTGAAAATTTGTCATAAGTGTATTAATATTACTAACGTTTTTATACTATACTTAACTAAGTGTATTACTCCAAAATGATGCAAATTTAAAAAAAAATTATTCGATTAATTTTGGAAGAATTTCTACTTTCTAATGATGAACATCGAATTTCAAAATATTATTTAGATTTCGATACATGTTTTCATAAACAATTTTTCGATTTCAATACATTTTCATAAATAATAGGTTAGTTCACTCAGTTTTATCATGATATTATCAAATATCCTATGTTTAGTTTTCATTTACCAACTTTTACCAATATTTGTTATCATATTTTCCCATGTTTTGATACGTTTAGTTAATTCACTTAAAAATGTCAATTTTTCTTTGAATCCTTGGTTCCATACTTAGGCATACACACTTTTTTACATTATTTTTGAGATGAGGTAACTACAATTGAAAATGTACAACAAGTAAATTTAAACGTTAATTTTAAGAGTGGAAATAGCAAAAAATTATGGGATATATTTTTCATGTTTTCCTCAAACATTTTTTATAATACAATGAAGTGGTACTTCTTAGATATGTAATTATGTAAAGTATTTTTTAATAATTATATTCCGATTTTTTTCCTTGAACTTATTTAAATGACTGGAACAAGAAGCAAAATAAGAGTGAATTAATTAGCAAATGTTTTTAGTTTCAGAGAATCTTGTCGAAAATTTAAAATGTTTTCACAATATTTTAAATTCATACTAATAATTTCTATTATTTTTCGTTTGAAATGTCATAGAACACCCAGTCGGGTGCTATCCTTTAAGGTTCAAAATAAAATGAAAAAAATCATATGTATTTTAATGTGTTGAAGTTTTAACAAAGTTTTTATAAGTCTTTTCAAGTCACCAGATTGTATGATAAAATTCTCTCATGGTTTGAGGGATTAGAACAAAATTTCACAATATTTTGCGGTTGCCCTTCTGTTCTCTCAGGTCGAGAAAGTTCAATCTTATTCTGCTTCTCCGAGCAGAAGATATTCAGCGAGCCGCAAGGCGACAATCATCTCACTGGACGTCCGACGGCGACATCTTGAGATGGCGTGGCACCGGCTGTCCGGCGATTATGGAGAGAGGGTGAGCGCCCTCTGGCGTTTAATTCGGTAAAATCGTTTCACTGTCGGATTAAATATTCACCCCTTAGAGAGCGACCCCATTCTTCGTGTCTCGGAGCTGGCTGCAAATTCTCTCTAGTTAGATTGATCCTACTTTGGTCTCATTGTTGTACACCGCCATGATGTATTCGTCATGGGGGTGTACGACCCGTTACACGTTATGAGTAACGTCAGGAGTTGGTAAATATTTCCACACACACACACACACACACCAGAAAAGAAAAACATCTGTATTCGAAGGAAAAAAAATAATGCATCGCAAAAATCAAACAATGCATCGTGAGAGGAGAGAATAGGAAATTATTACGTTTTTCCTATTCGCAATATCTTTTTTTTTTCCTTCATTTTTTCTCCAAGAGTAACAGTTCATGTTAAAAATATGTTATTCATTTCATTCATCGTAACCCAACATTCATGAAGTTGTATGGATGATTCTCAAAGAAACGTTCATTATTCGTAAATGCGGTTACATTCTTTGTTAATATTAAACATAAAATGTTGGTGATGAAATAATATTTACAGTAATATTTTTTATATTCTAAGAAGCAAAACTGCATGGCAAATCTTACTTTCCTGGAAATGAACAACAAAAATTTTGACAATATCATAGGACATCTCTCAATAATTTGAGTTTGACTCCCGATAATTTTTATATAGCCTCTGGATTCGTAGCGAACGGTGCTGCCAGTAATATCTCCTTATAAATATATTATAAAATTTTGATTCTAGGTAGATTGACTTTCCAATTAAATCGTTTTTCTTTCCTCGAAACAAAATAATAAATTTGAGTATATTTATTTTTCGTGATTGTTATTCAGTGAAGGGAAAGACAGTTTAGTTGGCAAAAAGTAACCCTGGGTTTAGGAGAGCTCTGGTTCATTTAATCTAGTTTTCAATACTCCCCCATAAAAGACTATGTACACTATTTACCAAACGTAAATAAAACAAAATAAATATAATAAGTATATTAGATTAAGTTATAAAGAAATTAAATAATTATATATTGACTTGAATTATAAGCCAATATATAATTATTTTATTTATTTTGTTTTATTTATGTTTTGTTTTAGAGTGTGTTGTTTGCATAGTAGAATGTTGGAATGATAGGTGATCGGAGATGTTTTATGAATGAACAAGTACGGTGAAAAGTGTACGGTAGGATAGTAGTTTTCTGCCTTGGCAAATATCTGAAACACGCTCAGGGTTTACTCACACGTCTTATATACTATTTATATCTTCTGTGGTTCCAATATGCGTGTAATATATGACCTTACTTTCACATATTATTATGGAGCATTTATCTAGTGATGACTCACCAATTGTCGGCAATGTGATTGGTTTAATATCGGCCTCAGAGCTAACTTCTTTACACCAATACTTCAAATATGTAACAATTTTATGTAGTATTTTTTTATCAAAAAACAACACAAAAAGAACAGCACGATAAAAAATTTGAAAGTGAATATGTATGCTTTTTACCCGAGAAATGTATTGTACTCGGTCGACTTCCATAAAAAAATAACTCAGGGTAAAATAAAAAAACCTCTGCCAGGTGCTTGAAAACAACGTCCCTAAGCAGTTTCAGGCTTCCAGATCCGCGCAGTGTTTTGTTCGATCTTTCACCGCCCGGAGATCTTTATTGCCTCCGACGGTGTTGAGAAACAAAGACGCCGAACTCCCAACGGAATACGACACAAAATATGAATCATTATTTAATGAATTAATATAAACATATTTTGATAGATTTTATGTGTGATCAATTTTTTCCACTTTCGCACATTATCTTTAGGGAGAGCGCTTGATAATTCTATAGCTGGTTTGACACATAGAGGGAAATTAAATTTTAAAAGATTAAGTAATTTTGAAAAACAATGTTGTTTTAGAATAGAGAGGTCACTTATGGATTCAAAATAATTACGTTGATATCATTCGAGAATAGATTCAGTGCCTTCTAACAGAATTGCATTATAATCATTAAACCAGTATATTTTATTTAGAATACTTACGAGGAATAATATTATTACGCTTGAAATTAATCTTCCGACATGGATCTTCCGATTCTTAAAGTATGAGGAAATTATTGTTAATTATTATATTTAACTTCTTTTGAGCTTCTAATATTATTAAAGGATTCATTAGTTATTTAAGAATTGGAATTCATCTAGTACCACGAAAACTTGCATGGTCATAAGAAAATCATATCGAAATATACAATTTTGACTGTATATTTATGACCAATATTTGACTTCTGGCAAGTTCCTTGTATTTCATATTCTCGCGTAGCATTGTAATCAGTTGGACACCGTTTCAAGATGGAATTGAGGTTGCATCTACTGTCGTTTCAGGGGCAGTAAACACGCCGCTTCAAGAAAAGTTTTTTAAGGATGCGGCAGACCTTTATGCTATGCTATGGACCAACTATCCATATAAAGAGGACACCAGTAATATTCACGCAATATTCTATGTGAAATATGCTTTGAACGACCGTGAATTTGTCGGCGTGTTGGTCGATGTTGATTGGTCTGTCGGACGACGAGTTTGAGTTACGTTCAGGTCAAGCGCGCGAAATTAATCGTTTTTTTCGTTTTCTCATAGATGAACGCCTTAAGTCATGTACAGAATGGTTCAATAAGATTGAACACGGGCACTTCTTAAACGGACAAGATTTCTAAATGTTACTTTCGCTGAGATAAGTCATAGCATATGGCTAATATTTTGACGTATTCAAATGATTTGTGGCTTTAACTGCAGAAATTTTGAAACATGATACATTTACAGTGTTTTTGAATGGAACTGTCCGTGTTACAGTGCTTCTTTAAAAAACAAAGAAAAGGCAATGAAATTTATTGAGTTGAGAAATAAAAGACTATTTAAAATCAGTTTTAAATGGGGAGAAGGGAGACACGGTAAGCGGAGTAATGGGGAGAATATTACAATGAATATGGTCCTCGAGAGGTTTGACTGAGCGCATATCTATACTGAATGTACTATCTGACTTTTGTAATGTAAAATAATATATTGGATCATGATAGAGGAATTTGTTAGGCTAACATCCGATTTGTACTTATGTAATACTTGATATTATTATTCTGCATAACTCTTGAGCGCCAAGTTTCATTACATCCCCTCTCTATATGTATGTGTTTCCAAGCGTAGGACTCGGAATGCCAAACTCTGTGGAGTTATATTAATTAATTCGCTCTAAACCTCTTATCGTTAGTTGTTGACGTTTAGACGCTGACAGACAAGTCAGACTAATAGGCAGTAAGGAAGAGGTGGAGTGGCGTCATCGGGAAGGCAAGATAACACAGAGACTGTATTCTCAACGCTAGTTTGGAACGCATCAGTTGTGCTCAGTTCAGACTATGTATCTGCAATACTTTTCTCAACTATGTTATTTCCTTGAAAAATTCCCCCAAAAGTGGAAACTGATTTTTGATGAGCTGAAACATGTGTAGAAGATTCTCGTGACAATTCTTAAGAAGTTATTTATTTTAGGAAGGTGGATATGAATTTATCCCCACTCATTAGGACCTTCTTAGATTTATCTTGGATATCACACAAAGATTTCTCACTAGACGCGCGTGTTTTCTCACGTGTTTTTTTGCGGATAGATGAACTCCACGATTTCTTGGGCTGTACGGAATAATGATGTGACCCCTTTACACTCCGGACATTTTGACCTCAAGATAACCTCAGAACTCATTTTATAGCAGACTGAAGAGGTCGAGGAGTCAGTCTGGACATTGAGGTGAGAAAATTCCCCCTGTGATTTGATTCTCGACCATCCTCTGAGAAGAGCAGCAACACTTCAACACTCTGAATTACGACTCAATCTTAAATGTTATGTTAGGACTTACATAAATTGTTTGTAAATAAATGAAATATATTTTTATTCTCCCTTTTACCAATGTTTATATATTTTGTGACAGCAGCTACTACAATAACATTTGACGTCTGGGTCATAAATATATTATTAATAAAAATATTTATTAATGGTAAATGTTAAATTTGATGACTATGTAGTGAACATAAAACATGGTTAGATGAGAATGATCAAGTATAATAGAACCCACAAAGTAAAATTTACCAAATCAATGTTGTATCCCCGTGTTGTTGCGAAAATAAATTTACTTTGTCAAGTATGAATATAAACATATATATCTGGATCTATAAATTCTCAATAAACCATAAAAATAAAACTATTCTTGTTATGTTTGCTGCACGATAGATCACAAACCTCAGCTCGAAAGCAAACAAAACGTATCTTCGTGTCTGAGTCGCGCAGCGCAAAACCTTGCGTCTCGCGAGTGTCACAACGCACGGCTGTGTCGGCTCCTGAGGCTGATACATAAACCACGGTGTCTGGTTAGCGGAAGGCGAGGGCGTTCCTCAGGGAGCCACCTGGCGTCACCTGGCGCCAGATGAGTCGGAGTCGCTGCCTCTGTAGTTTCCCGCACCGGGGTTTCGGTACTTCCCCGCCAGTGAATATTTCACCTTTGTTTACGACTTGGCTCTGAGAAGCTGTAGGCGTGCGCCTTTACTACGAACTGTCGGAAGGAGGATTTCGGAATGCTAGAATTGTCGAGTAATTGATGTTACTTTTGGGTAAACAATAAACAGAGGTTATATTGAACAATAACGTCGTTGATGAATGAATTGCCACTCGTTACTGGATATTTCTCTTGGTTTACAGTTAAAAAATAACTTAAATAGAAGTTGACTAGTAAACTGATAATTGAGTATCAAAAAAATTATTTTATATTCTTATTCCGTTCAGACATTATTCAAATTTAAACTTTTGAAGATTCTCTTTGTTTTATTTGCAAAAGAAGTATTATTCATCAACACTTCGTTTTATCGTTTTGACTCTGTAACTTTAAGTAATTTAATGAAAACAAATATCTATGTTACTGTAACCTTTTTTTTATTGAAGGAGATAATACATCGCAAATAATCAATGAATCTGGCTGGGAAGGGAAGTTTTTGGGTATGAAATCCTGATTGTCGGTGAGATGCGTGGATGAATAATACTTGACTTGAAAAGTTAATTAGAAGAGTAAATGAAATGGATAAAAGAGGATGAGAAAGGACATAGGGGATGAACGAGATGAATAAATGAGTAGAGTTAACGGTAATGGTGAACGGCTGTATAAATAACGAGGGAGAAATATACGTGAACGTGGAGGAGTGATGATGTGAAAATAAAAGCTATTCGCGATTTCAAAAACAAAGCGAGGTTTGACATGCGGAGATGGTAGTTGCTCGCTAAAAGGGTGTTAAAGGTGCACGGAGTTGAGAAGCGATGACGGGGGGTGAACACACAGGAGTGAGAGGGCGCTGGAAAACCGCAGTGCGAGGGTGTCTGAGTTACAGCAAGCATGGTGGAGGAAAGGAGTTGAGATATTGGCAGTGCTTCGTAGCGTTCAAAGGCGAGAACAAGGTTGCAGGCGAAACGGTGGAAGTTTGCTTTTGAAGTTCACTCTGTAGTGAAGGTACAGGATGTGGGAAGACGGCGGAGGAATACCTCATTCGCTCGCGCAGGGTAAATTCTACGAAGAAATGTGCAGACAGAGCATGTGAAAGGGACTGAAATATGTATCGAGAAGAAAGAAGCGGCAAAACAATCTTTAGAAGTACTTAAGACCGCTTTCTAATAACGCGAATAAACGTTAAATTACACAAACCTTACTCGCTGTGAGATACCAGCTCTTGTTACTGAAATTGTATTGGTAAATTCAGATCCAGTAAATTCAGTATTATGGACTATATATACTTTAATTAATCGCATATGCGCATATATAACGAAGCGCATCGATCAAGTAAAATCTTTTTGCCAATAAATTATGTTAAAAGGGGTCTCGCGACATAGAAAACATATGCTTTCATATGATTTCACAATACTGAAATTCCGAAACTATTTCATTCCTACGTCTCTACCTTTGAATCAGTTCTTATATGATTCCAGAGATCTGAATTATATGTAGACAAGCTTCAAACTAAGAACAGGAGCTTGTGAACACTGGCAAGATTTACATTGTGATTTTGTATCTATGTGAAAGACAGAATAAATTATGGCTCTGTTACTGCCAAGAGCAGATATTCGTGCTATCCATAAATTTTAGAGTGAGGCTGTAAAAGTCTTCAGGCTTATTATACATAGTTATCGGCATTAAAAAATAAGTCTATTAAATATTGGAATCACATTAGAAAGTTTTTAAAATTTATTTTCTACTTCCTCAGAAGTGAAACTATTTGATTAAACTGTGTGATAGAACTTACTGAAGTTATTTGAGCATTAGGTGTGCTATAGTGAATCTTGTATTTTCCCATTACCACAGTACAAAACCTGATGGAATTAAAGCGTTCCAAGTACTGTTGTGGGAAAACAGGGTGATCAACCAAACTGGATATTGCTTATATATAGAGCTTTCCTTATTCTGTAGGTCCGACACATATGTTTGTGGCTTCTCAATACATCTCGCACTGAATCTTTTACACTAAACGTAAGGTTGGTGGAAGAAGTGTGACCTTGCCTCACAATCTAAAGACTATTTATACATTAGTGCGTCTGGTGTCGAAATACGTCTCAGAGAGAAATACTTAGGTTTCTTTTGATCTGTGTTGACCAAATCAAGGTTTTGAGTTACCCCCCTTGCAGACCAAATACTATAAAATTGTCTACAAGGCAAAATCTGTACTTTGAAAAAACACAACGTAATTGTCAAGTGGCATAAATCTCATCAATAACTAAATTCAAGGATATTCTACCCTATTAACAACGAACTCTAATAAAACTGGTTTAACAGTTCCTGCGAAGTTGGAGGATGGTCTGTTATAGATCCTTGTGTAGACATAGCACACACTCCTCATATTGTGGCGCATACGGATGACGTCAGCAGGAGGAGACTAGTCAATGGTGTCACGAAAATTTCACGTACCAGACAGGGCATTGCTAATATTCGCCTGCGATGCGGTCTAATATTGCTCACGGAACGTGAGGCGAATCGCACAGAATTCTGCAATATATGAATGTCTTACTGCGAGTTATGAGAATGTATACATGAGACGTATAAATTAAAATCTCGGATTCGTTCTTGACCAGGTGCTTAAGAAAGGAACAAATTAATTAGTTTGATATCTGTGGTAACAAAACACGATGTATTATACTTCTATAAAGTATATTGGTATAATAACAATGCAGTTATGAAGGCGAAACGATATCTCACCATGCTTATTCAGAGACACCTGTCCAAGAAAGGCTGCCTTTATTAGTTATTCTCCTACTAATGATCACACAATCACGGGATTATATTTGACCTTAGTGTCTGTCAGAATTATTTACCTACTGAACACATACATGACTAAACTATTTTTTGCCCCGCAATTAAAGGACAAAATTTTTAAAAATTGTTGTACCAAACGCCAACCAGTTTTAAGCAAAGCACGTATTTCCTCCATGTACATGGAGAAGATATGTGATAATTTTAGACCAGTTGAAAATGACGATAAACCGAGAATTAAAGCTGGGACTCCTACTTTGATCGCAGGGGTGTTAACCCCTATACCATACGAACACCTTCTACAACTAGTGATTCGCCAAACAATACCAAGACTATGATAAGCGAGGTCTTGTTCTTGTATACTGTATCTTGGTCTCGGTCTGCTCTAGCAATGTTAATCATGGACGTGGGTCTTCAGAATCGAGTTTTGGTCTTGCGGGTCTTCCTGGTCTTTATTGTATGATTGAGCCGTTCTTATTCTTTGTACACACGATAATTCAGGTATTATTATATTTACGCAACTAGTAAATTAGATTAAATTATGATTATGAATAATTATTGTAAAAATACTTTTTAAATTTGCTTTTACATAATTTATATTTCTGTGAGAATTTTAGGTATAACAATTTATTGTAAAATTTAATATCAAGAAAAAATAGATAACATTCATTTATATTATCACTATCAAATGGAGTATCCCTTCAAAGTAGTTATTTATTCTGTTACAAATTGGAATAATGTTTTTATCATAATTTTATTAAATAAATGAAAATATATAGAATGTGGTAAATAAGTATCATACGAGAAATAATTATTGCCGCTAAAGTAGTACCAAAGACAATACACGTGATTTTTGCAAGAGCGTTGTATTTTCTCAAAATCTTGCATGCATGGACTCGTTCTTGCGTCTTGTTCTTGCTTCAACAGCTAGGTATTGCATCGAGTATTTGGTCTTGGTCTGGCATTTTCTGCAAGACCAAAAGATCAGGAAACAAGACCAAAAAAGCTAGAGGCCGTGCGACACACAGGAGATAGTGAACCCTGGCGATACACTATGCTGTGTGCGCTGAAGGTGTTAAAGTATGTTACGCGTATATTTCTTCCGCGTAGTACACTTCTATTTATTCATGTCCGTGTACAACTAATGAAAACATCGGAACTAATACGATACGTTTCTCATAGAGAGAGGAAACGTCCATATAGTCAGCAATCTTCCTTCTTCCATTGACTTTAAGTACATCAACAAGTAGCAGGATTTTACTGCATCAGCTAATAAGAATCCATAAAGAGACAATGATCATAACATAGCCCACATAATTCACTTTCCGTGGTCTTAGACACGATCACAGTTACCGAAGGCGTGTTCCTCTGAGTTAGTAGTGTGAAGTTCTTTGTTGGCAGCGAGTAGGGCCATCGCTTTCCGGGTGGTCCTTCGTCCTTTGCAGGGAAGCGCAGCCGTTGGCTGGCGGCCAACCCTACGACGCACATGAGTGTGAGGAAGGGAAATACGTCTACAGCAGGACGTTCTGGAGGAAGGTTATGGACCATTCAGATGCGCAACGACGACGTGAATCGGGAATATATGTTTAACGCAAATATCTGCAAGTATTAGAATACTTTGTGGTTCATTGTCTGTATTGTAAATTACTTTGGTATTGTACGTTTGCAAGAGAGGTGTTTCATAAGAATATTTCTCTTGGAAATCTTTATTTCACGAGAAGATTAGGTTTTCTTTATTAACTTCGAGAGAGAAGTAGTTTCATTCTTCCACAGAATACGCAATATTAACATAATTATTTTATGATTGCTGTAATTCAACAAAACATCATTATGATTCGCTCTTCATCTTTTTCCATTTTCTTTTCATCATTTTCGAACAAAGAGTAAGGTCATTGTTATCTTTAAGTTTTCATTATAAATGGAACATTATCAAAGTTCAGAAGCTACAGGCATACAAACTTCGAGATACAATTGATACGGTAAAGATGAGGGGAATAATATCGAGAAAAAGATTTTGCTTATTATGTTACATTTAACTACAATCAGATGTTTAACTCCAATCGTCTCGAATCAGTCAAACTAATCCTGAAAAGTCATATTTGAACATCGAAACAAAATAACGACAGACACGATACAGCTGTGGTCGAATATTGCTGTCATATTCCTAGTGCACCAACGCAAACGGAGTAAACAAATCTCGAGCACGCCAAATTAAAGAACATATTGAAAATTATTGACGATAATGAGGGGAGAAATTTTGAAATCGATTTCATTTTTTCCAATAAAGTATTTAGAATTGAGCTGGTAAATTATTGAACACGTTTAATGGTAAAATATTTAATATGAAATTTAATACGTAGTTTAGTAAAATATTCTTTATGTAGTGCAGCATTGTACTATAAGGTAGTTGAAACTACATTTTTCAATTATAAAAAGGTCGAAGAATGGAGAACTGAGATGTGTATATCTTGAATTGAATACTCCTCAAAGTTTTGTCGAAGAAAACTTGATCCATTTATGTGGCTAAGAACAAACTTTGAGCAAGAACGCTATTCTTAGTCTTGTTACTTGAGATACATTTTTAATACTTAAATTATGAGAGGAAATCTTGTTTGAAATTCTGATATATAGTTTCTTGTTCATGGGTCTAATATTTCCGTGGTTTAATCGCATTCTTCAAATATTTCCCTCTTTGCACTCCAAAACTAAGCACGGAATTTGAGCATCCATCGCATTTCTCGTTTGACCGCAGACCTCCATTTGTTTCATCATGATACCAACGGTGGTAAAGAACAGCGTATTATTTCAGCATTTGACAAAGTAATTAATTGGAAGGTGACCGCAAATGCCAGGCTTCGGAAATCCCACTTCGTGACTCGACACGTCGGACCAAATGAAACAGGCGTATACTCTCATCTCCCTACAATGTTTCTTACCATCGTTTTGACTGAGTAATATCTCTCTTTCTCCTTTTAGGAAGAAAATGCATAATTCAACTTAATTCAACCTTTTATAAGTCATTTATTCTGTCACTATTTGAAAGTCTTCTGCCCTTTTGGATTATCCATTAGATATTTTCTAATTTATTTGACGTTCCATTCATTCTCCTCTCATTACTAATTTCTCTTACTCTTTTTAAAATCCTTTTCAACCTGGCCGTTTTTGCAATTTAACATAATTTTTTCATGGATTAGATATTCGCCCTTCTTCTTGTATAACACAAACTCAAATTTTGAATTTTCTTTTCACATCCATCCTTTTTTGTAGTTGTCTCCTGCCATTGGCCAGTTACTCTTCGTAACCTCTCACCGGTATTTTCCCTTCTCGTATCTCCATCCTTCACTACTCGCCTGCCAACGCACAGTCTCTTGCTTGATAAATGAAGCAATTTTTCAAGAGGCGACGTCCAGTGGAAAGGCGCTATGTCGATGTCTTTCTCAAAGCTCTGAGTGAAAGATTTCCTCGAGGATTACTTGACAAGATAAAAGACTGTAAAACCTTAACGTCGCAAATTCCCATAAAGAATTCAGATCATTGGAAATTAATTTAGACCACGGTATACGTTCAAGGTCAAACTTAAACTCAAATAGCGGTATTTTTGTTAATTTTTATCTTTCCAACTTAATGTTTCTAGTTTATTTCTCTTCGTTATTCTCTCAATGATTCAATGGTTCAGTGCTGATGGGGCTTGGAGATGTGTTCCATTGGTATGAAGTCTCCGGATTTCAGCGTTGTTGAAGTTCAGCTTGGAATCGAATATTCTCTTCGGGATCGCTTGAATAAGCTCCTCGAATCGTAGAATGCGTATTTTGGATCTCTGCTGCCAGGATATATGCGAGGTTCAGCTTAGAACGTATTCTCGGCTAAGTTTCACTTGTAGCGTCTCAGTGAGCGATGTGAACTCTGGCAGGCATAGCGTGATTATGGTTATTAGGTTGTCAGGGTCTCGGGTTCAGGATAAGGACATCTGACAATCTAAGTCATATTAAACTTGATACGTCCCTTCAAGGGACGGGTCTTGCAGAGGTCGTTATGAAGTGATTATTTGTACGCAGATCTTTGCATAGAATTCATTTACTAAAACATTTATGTTTGCATAGAGCACTTATGTTTGTTTACGGTTCCTTGTGTAGGATTTGCGGGCCTTGGATTCCATTGGCCATGTCCTTGATGCAGAAGGCTGTGTTCAGTTTATAAACACGTATGGCGGACGTAAACATATATTGTGAATGTGTGCATTTGTTGTTCATTGGAAC
>NNCF01126580.1:199085-222482 GCA_002313205.1 Laupala kohalensis | reverse complement strand
TATATATATATATATATATATATATATATATATATATATATATATATATATATATATTGGAGATTGCTTATTTCATTTTTGATCACGTATTTAGCAATTTTATGGACTATTTTACATTGAAATGAAAGGTGAAGTTACTTGAAAATGAAGTACGCAAGTGCACCCTGTACGATTTAGCCACACATTAATTTATAAGCTCTCTCTCTTCTTTATAAATATCGATTTGAATGGATGCTTTGGGTTCGTACAATCGTTTATAGGTGTTTTAAGGTTATGATAATTATGACTTTAAACCCATGAGCTTGCATCCTTTCCTTACCCTCTCACAATCGCTTTGTATGAGAATAATATCCGGGGAATGGAAGGTCTCCTTTAGGCTAGAGCCAACACCGCTCCACACTAGAGTGCTTCCGGGCGGCTGCTGCTGCAACGCCACTCTCGTTGCATGGCGCGGAGCGGCTTTCTCGTTAGAGCCAGCCTGACACCGTTCACCCCTATTTGACCTCTTCTTCTACGTTCCCTCCTTTCTCTCTTCCTCTTTCCCCTTCCTCTATTCGCAGGATGTCCACGTTTTGTTTCCCCAATTATCCTTTGAAGGATTGCTAGGTCTCATCCTCCATGTGCGTCACTGCCTCTCGTATGACGCGCCCAAAAATCAATGATGTACGATTCTTCACTTCATGAGAGCATGTCGTGGGGAGTGATTGGGAATTGTACAATTTTTAGGCAAATAAGAATTTATTAAAATACTTTCTGTTATTCAAGATTATATATTAAAATAATTATAATTTTTTAAAATCAATGCTGTTGGATTGAAATAATTTTTGGTTGTGAAGTTTAATGAGTCAAAATATACTAGAATGTTACAGAAGTGACATTAATTTTATATATAAATATAAATGTCACTTCTGTGGAAAACAAATTATTCAGCAGGAGAGTTATGAATATGTTACCCGGAGCACTTGTGTGTAAGTCGGATTGCATTTTTTGCAGGTATCCACCAAGGATGGGAAAATTAAGACATTATAGGAGTATTCTTTTGGAAATTATATCACTTATTCTTGTAGATATTAACATGTTGCAGATGTAATTGAATAATATGGATCAGTTGATAAATAAAATTAAATTGTTGTTTTGTAACTACTCCATAATGTTATTACTACCTTGTATATCAAATATACGTTTTGCTAATACTTTAAAAATATTTTATTAATTTTTTGGTAAGCAGTCTTATAATTATTAATACTTTTATTTTTTATTTCATAATTGTAATTTACACAATTACTCAGTTTTTGTGAGACAATGTAAATTGCGTATAGATAGAAATATTTACAACTTTTTACGAGTATTTAGTCGAATAATTTTGAATTTATTTAAGCATAAAACGTATGAATAATTTTTATTTTTCTTATTCAATTCTGACATGTTTTAATTCACAACAAATATATCCTTCAGATTTGAAACTTTTGGTAGAAAGTGAAAGATTTCATTTCAATTTTCTATCAACATTAGGAAGTTTTCTAAAAATCTTATTAAAATAAGTTGTAACTGAAACATCAATTATTTAATTATTTCATGAATTCACTTCGTCATTTAATGCTGAGTTTGAGCTCGACGTAGTATGTTCTGAGACATACGTCTATTCTTTCATTCCTCTCGTCTAAAAGTTTCGGATCGAAAAATGAAGTAGAGATCTTGTGAGGATTTTTGCCGAGCCAGGGAATTGCAACCCATGTTAAAAGGACCCGACACGATGTTGCGACGTTTGCGTCATGGAAAAGGTTTGTTCAAGTCCCTTGAGTTCCTCAAAGGACGAAAGAAGTGAGTAGAAAAATCTTCGATAGAATAACGACTTTGTACTGAATTTTGGATTAATCTTTTCAGTCCTGTTACAGGTAACAGAGGTTATTTGAATATGAACAAAGGTTAATTTGTGGCTGTTTATTCGTTAATTGTGATAGATAACGACTGGGAAATTTACCTGAGATTTTTCTTTTACATCTTCTTCTTCAGAATAAAGCAATAGCTAACGCTCTCTGCGGAGTCAATGAAATAAGAGAAAATTCATTTAAACATTCAATTTGAAGATTTATCTATAATGAATTTGCATCCCATTGTGGTTTCGTTAAAAGCAAAAGAATTCGGCAAACTGTGAGTTAAAGCAGATAAATTACAATCTAGGCAACATTGGCCAACACGTTGAGAGCAATTCAAAAGAATTGCTCAATGTATCTTCCCTCACACCGTCGAGCGGTGATATCCACAGCTACCTCTTGTGAGGTTGTTCCTGTCGACTGCAGTGCACGCTATCGATCTTCTAAGGGTGCGATACATATTACGTTCGTGTCACACTTATCGACGGATAGGAGAGGAGACGACGTTTAGGTCCTGTTCATGTCTATTATGCAAATTCTTGTGTATAATTAGGAAACATTGATTTTATAATTGCTAGATCATATTGGATAACAGTTCGATATGCCATCTACTGTTTTCTAAATGTAGTGATGGTAATGATTGGTACTTTCATGTTAGTATGACTGAGATATCTTCGCATGGGTATTTTTTATTTGACTTCAAAAATATACTATTTTTCTCTTTAAAACTACATAGTAATATGAATAATAGTTTATAAATGTCTTTTAAACTATTATCTAAGTTTTAAAGTTTACGAAAAATGAAAAAAACAAAACAATAATTTATCCTCCGACTTGATTTCGACCCCTATGTTTAACAAAGACGTCAATTGCTTATTTAGGTTATGAAATTAAACATTTTTATATTCGTCACCATTTTGATAATTTGTTTCTTACTTTGTAGAGTGTATATTTTTTCATACCTATTATTTAATTGTAAATCTAACAATATTATCTACAAATAAACTACATAAGTAATATTTACATGAATCATAATTGGTGGTAAGATTTTGATAGAGTTTTCATTTAATGAGGAAGAATACATTATACGCTACTATTATACGATATAAGACTATGACTTCTGCCCTCTTACACGTATCTACTTATCTTTTCTAAATGAATAATCACGTTGCAACATAGTGAAAAGTATGAAATAAATTTAATCTAAAAATAATCTACCGGAAAGCAACGTAGGAATAATGAAAAATGAAAAAGTACGTTAGTGTTCAAATGAGTGAACAATATTCATTTAATGAAAATAATAAACTTGAGCGAATACCGTATCGACAGGCCTACCGCATATGTGCGTGACCGTTAATGTCATGAGTGAAATACTGCCATGAAGCATCCGTTTCTGTGCGGATGGAACTGCGGCAGCCTAAACCCACTGGCAGCGGTTGCTCGGCGCCCGAGGCTTATGTAAAACGCCGCCGCAATGAACATGGCCTCCTGTCCGTCCAACATAAACTGCGGAGCGGCATAAATCGAGTTGTAATATTCATACGTAGTCGTTTTGGAACCGTGAGCAGCAGTGCTAGAGACACGGACAATATGGAGGGTCAAGTTGGACGTATGGGTTTGAAATACTCACGAACTTGTGATTGTCAGACGAACTGAAAGAAGTAAATAAACTGGACGCCGTAAATTTGAATTAGAACGTGTGTGAATATATTTAGAGTACTTCGTGAAGAATTTTCTTTATTTTTATTACATCGATTTGGAAATCATCTACTCTTAATATATCACTTTGGCATTCAGATATAGATAATATATGGACTAATCAGTTTCCTTACACAATTTTTAAAGTGAATTAATTCAGTCAACGTAAATAAATTCACAGTAAAAACATTGGTTAAAGAGTAAATAAATTACACTGTTTAAATGCAACATATATTAAAAATATCCTTTTTATAATAAAAAAATTAGTTCAAAACCGGAATTAGTTTTATAAGATGTCTTATTTTGTTATGTTTATTTTGTTATGTTTTGTTATATTTTGTAAATGGCAAATTATTAGTCAATTTCTCTCGGAAAATTAAAGTGATAACTCATAATGGTGAGTCTCAACATACAAACCCTACAATGTACAAGTAAACAAATACTTTCAGGAGAGTTATTGGAAGTTTAACAAGAGATCGATCGTCTTCGGAAAGAGAATTCCGAATCAAAATTTTCAAATTTCTAATGTGTCTATTTGTTTTTAGGAATAAGTTGAAACGTTGTAACTGAATTCTAGCAGATGTTTTCTCGTATTTCTCATAACAGTTTATTTGACATTAAGTTATATATTTAATTATTTATTCCGCCATGTAAAATTCGAAGAACAACTTTTCATCTTATTCTTCTTATTTTACTTATTAATACAATAAAAGTAAAATTATGACAGATTATTATCATTATTAAAAGATAAGATAACTTTTAATGATAGGTGAAAGATATAAGAGAATCGAAAAAATGAAATACGAAGCAAATAAAAACGAGAATCAAAGATGTCTCATTTTAGATAAGAAAACGACGGAAAGGAAAATGCGAATAAACGGTAAAATGATCAAATGTTAAAGAATCCATCAAAATGTTGAAGAGATTAAAAACCCTAGAAGTAATTTATAAATAGTCCGGTACGTGGATTTAGGAGCATTGGTCAGTTCCTGAACAATAAAGAAAACTTTTGGTGCGTTGTGAGTTATTAAGCATATAATAGTTATTGACATTAAAATAGAAGTGATGTAAAGAAAAATATGTGATTCAGCACATTATAATTTTAAGATTGTAAGAATTGATAGAGTTAAAATCGTATATTATTCTTCAGAATCCAAGAAGTAATTTCTTACTTACGACAAACGTATTTTTGAAAACATTGTTTAAAATTCCAGTTTGTCAAGTTATATCACTTAATGAAAATTTAAAAAATATTTTCACTTTATTCTATTAATTTAATCAAGTTTTTTGTAATAATAGTTTTGTTTGGAAGTGGGCTATAATTTCGGAAGAACTTTAAAAGGGATAATTCATTCTTGATAATAATTTAAACCAATAAAAGGACTACTGTAAAAACTATTTCCATTTAAAAGTATAGTAGATTGTACATGTTACTTTTTTATTGTATATTTTATTGGTACACATGCCATTTTAGTCTTCTATCTGATGTATTAGGGAAAGAAAACTTGAACACAAAACTCGTCTATTTCTGCATTTTAATGACAGTTAAAATTTAAAATTAGCTTAGGATATCTTCTGGACATTTTCACACAATTAGCTTGTACGCAAAACTTTTCTTCCTAGACACAGATGTTGCTACCAGAGTACAGCTTGCTTGAACAAGTGACGAACTCTTGTGTAACATATCATCAGACTTGAAACGAACCGATGTATTATTCCAAATGTTTCTCCTTATGAAAAATATTAAAGTTGGTAACCTTTTTAGTTTTACATTATTTGCTTTCAAACAATAAAGCCAACTCGCAACATTTTCAATTTTTTATGTTATTAAGATGAGTACTTGTTATAAATACGAAACGTATTTAAACGTTTAACGGAATAAAGTAGATACTTAAGATATATTAAGGACATTAAATAATAGTATTTTAGTCTTTTTCTCAATTCATGTTCCTCCAGCATATTAATTTATTATATTTCTGACTAGAATTTTCTATATCATACCTGTAAAATACTAATGGCATGAAACACGCCAACCATGGTTCTAAAAGAACGGTCACTTCCCAATATTCTTTCTGCTAGAGATATCTCGTTATATATCATACATCCTCTCTTCTAGATCATTTATTCTTTCCGTGACATAATTTTTGGGACCGATAAGCGGTCAGCGCCGTTCTGGCCGTGTTTTGCTCACTTATGACGCTCTAAAGAGCATTTCAACCATTCATTGAAAGTAACGCAGTGGATACACACTGAGCACGGGTGTCCGTAATGAACGCAATGTAAAACAGAGATGAAAGTGCATTTTGAGAAATTGAGCCATTCCGTTTCATAATGGCATCGTGCAGCTAAATGGGTTGATAAATTTCAATTTAACGAGAAATGTATTTTGACGAAGCATTTGTTTTTGTATGAGTCTCTCGTACACTGATAATGGACAATTTCCCAAGAGACGAATGCTTTGTCATTAAGTAGAGTAAATCAATTAAATTCGTAACTTTTATTATCTTATCATTTAAAACGTCGTTGGTGGAATCTTTTATTGCTGATGGAGTTCGAGCTAATTGTTTAATTNCCAAATCAAACGACCTTATTTTTTATGAGCAGACATATATTAAAAAAAATATATTACACAAATAAATAAAATAACTTAACAACGTTTCAATCATTTGTGTGGGTCATCTTCAGGAAATGGGCTCACGTTAGTTGTGATACACAAGAAATACTACTACTAATAATAATAATAATAATTTTATATATATATATATATATATATATATATATATATATATATATATATAATGTTACAAAATGCGCTTTTTTTCAATATTTTACACATCCATAAATACACGAATATACGTGTAGTAGTGATTATCTTTATTGTACGTTTAAAAAAAGAATAAATATTTAGTCGTAATCAAAATATATTTCAAATTGCTTTAAAAATAATTTATTACTCTTGATTTTTCTGCTCATTGTATAAATATGTATTTTAATCTTTTAAATAATTCCGGTTCCAGCTCTGTTCATCTCACAAGAATTATAAAAATGAGAAAACTATATTTTTTTCCGTGGACAACTCTATTTTGATGTAATTTGTGATGACAATTTGATCTCAAACGTTCTTACTTACGGATAGGATTGTTTAATTCTTTACGTACTCTTGCACAGATGTGAGAAGGGGACACATTCAACTGCCTTGATTCTTGGGTTACCACTCTTGTTCATCCTATTTCTCCTCGGGTTCCTTCTTTCGCTCCTTAAGATTGTTTTACCCAGATTACATCCATATCGCTTGACTAAATTTTTGAAATATTGGCGTGGGTAATTTTTATCAGTGATGTACGACAATCAGATAATTTTTATGTTGCAACCAATTTTTGATGAGAATTATAACAGTTATACACAATAGAAATACATATGTTCTATGATTCTAAGATAACATTTGTTTAAAATTTTTTCTTCTCTGTGATAAGACGGAAAATTTCCTATTTTTTAAATTCTTTTAAATTGAGAAAAAGTAACGTGTTACATGAAACGACCTCATTTTTACTGACACTATTTATTTTCAATTCCACATTCTTTGCAACGTTTCGATCTCCAATTTGTACTTTCATCAGGTATCAGAATGCAATCAGTAATAAATTAAATATTTAATTTAATAAAATTAAATATAATTCCTTCAGAGGTAATAAAAATATGGGGAAAAAATCCCCAGCTCATGATGTTTTGTCTTGGCTAAGAGGAAATTGATGAGCCGTTGTATGAGTTTCTAATGTATCAACCATCTTGCTATGAGCTTCTTTGGTGTAGGTCAACTAATATCGTTGTAGTTGTTCTTATTGAACCGTGTTACATAATGGTAGAAAATTGGGAAGGAAAGGAGTATTAATGGGTTGAAATTTTGGTTTGAATATACAGAAAAAAATTACAACAGAGAAAATAATTTATGAATTATCACAATCAAATGAACTTAATCATAAAAGGAATGATATTTATTTTTCTTTTACAATTATATAATTAATCGGTGCAATGCATGTGAGAGCTCAGGTCGTTAGTAAACAAGGTGACTGCTACCATGAATCCTTAACTTAATGAAACTATTTTCATCATTAGTGTTTCGTTTGTTCGACGTGGTCAGTTTCGCCTACAGATACTTTATTCATAATATACACTGATATAACAAAAGAGATACTTTATTCATAATATACACTGATATCATTGTTCACCAGAATTCGCTACAGAGAAAAGGCGGATACCTAATTGAGTAGGGAGGAAGACTGGCAATGATATACGAATCTTCACATTGTTCCCCATTGGTGAACAAGCTGACGTGACGTAATTGGCGAGGCCTGCACATCGAATGTGTATATTGGATTAATCCGGGACTTGGTGGCGTCGCCCGGCCATTTCGCACCTCTGGCACATTGAATATGCTGCGATGTGGGCACAACGCGCACTGGGATGAGGGGGCTATGTCGAGCAAGGCTCACAGCGATGATGCCGGATTGGGAAACGTGCGTGTTGAGGCATTAAGCGACGTCCTCATAATGGTTGGTTCTCCCCCTGGAAGTATTTTTAATGGATTCACGGTAGAATTCGTCGGGTAAAGTTATTTCCAGGGTAGAATGTGTTAATGTGTAGTTTTCATTTCAAGCTTATAGCTTATTATACAGAAATCTCTTAAATTACGGATAATTTAAATGGTGGACTGGGCCTAGAGGTGAACGGGGTGGAGCAGTTGGTAAAGCGCATCAGCTCGTCAAGGTCCGAGTTCAAATCTCCCTTTTTCATTGAACATAACATTATTAATTATAGCTTATTTAAAATAAATTAATACATTTTCAGAGGTTCAATGCCTGTGAGAAATTCTCATTTTTTCGTTTCGATGTAACAAAAAAAAACCCTGAAATTTATACACACACACACACACACACATATATATCTGTCTCNATATATATATATATATATATATATATATATATATATATATATATATATATATATGTGTGTGTGTGTGTGTGTGTTAAAAATATAAATGCAGTTATACAGTTTTAGGATATTTCTTTGAACTAATGTCTCAGTTAATACGCTCCCCTAGACAAGTAATACTGAAACAGCTCAGAACAAGATGATGCTGTAGTTGGGAGGTTAATGAAAAGTATTTCATTTATATATTCCACGACAGATTTTTTTAAATTTAACGATGTTTAGAATATAAATGAAGTTTTCACTTTGTCTCATTTGAGGAAAAAATATTTGCGGAAGGATAGAATTCGTGTTACTACGAAATGATTCGTGGAATTGAAATTGTACCGTACCCGTAGGGAAACATTAGCTGAAAAAATTACTTTTTTTGTTCAAGCAGTTTCAAATACGTGGTTTTACCGTTATTGAGGATATAAGACAGAAGTAGCTATCACTTTACTACCATATCAGAAATCATAGGGTACCATCCGTACGAACATAAATTGAACACAGACCTCCATGAATTTGGCCTGGCTCGTTCTCACACCGCTTATTCGATCAAATAGAGGTTGAGTATTGGTGAGTATTAACATGAATGAGGTGAGGTTTACGTTGTGAATGTTCAACATTATCATGCCGAATGAAGAGTGATCTTTGACACTCCACAGGATTCAGTTTGCGCATTTAGAGTATGTAATGGTAAGAGCTTTGTTATGCCATTGTTTCCTCTTGTGATTTTGAAATGTTCGATCAATAAAAGTGACGGTATTACATTATTCATTCAATGCGACTGTCACAATTTGCGGTTAGAAAACAACGCTATTCAAATAGAGAAATTATTTGGTCTTCGTAGTTAATTCTAATAAAACAAAGGGAATATTTTCTTGTACACTTTATCAATAGCATATGTCCTTTTAAAACTACGTTATTTTTGACAAAATAATAGTTGTATTAGCTTTAATATATTTTTGTGAAAATATTGGAAATTTATGTGAATATTTAATTACATATTCGTAGATTTTCCAATTACCGGTAATGCGTCAGCGGGAGTGGATTAGTCAATGAGTCACAAATTAAGAGTATTATAGTTCTCTAGTATAGGCATGTAGTATATTTAGTTCCCGTGTACAAACAAAATGTAATTTATAAGGTATTGTAATAAGGATTTCTACACTTTCGGCTTCTTAGATTTCTTATCTGTATCGTTCTTATCTGTTTTTTTGGAACTCAACTTTCCTCACATCTTTTCTCGACTGCTCCTCCACCCACCAGTTCCTTCTCGAGGGAGAACCTCACAACGAAGTATGCCTCACGCCAGTCACTGGTACACGGAAAGACTCTCCCCAGAGGGACCAGCTTCTAAGCGAGTTTTCGGGCACTTTTTCTGGAAAGGGAATCGTGAGTCGGGTGATTCTGTACTCAAAAGAGGGAGTGAGGGTGAAGAGGAGGACCACAGAGCCTCTGCGGCGCTGGTCCCTTTTTTTCCCAGACGCTCTTTGTGGGGAAGGAAGACTCGTCAGGTGCAGATCAGCCGTACGTTGTGCCCGTCGCGCTGCTGCGGCTGTGGAAAAAAAAATGACTGTCGACCCAACGCAACGCTTTTGTTTGCTGTAGTGGAAGCGGCGCATGCAATGGCGGATGTGAATGGATGGTGACAGGCGCGGCGAAGAGGAGGTGACAGTTTTGCGTTGCATTCTTTTGCATGTGAGAGTTTGGAGGTATACAAAAATAAAGCAAGCAAAGAGTGACGATTTGTGCGCAAATATACTGTAAAACTCTAAAGAAGTGCTGCTTCATAAGAATGTGTAAAATAAAGAAACAACACTTGTACTTCCATTGTATTTCCCCAAGCGAAGAAAAAGATGAGATGAGAACTAAAGCCCTCACATGTAGTTTTCCGTACAGTCTTCAAAAACCTTTCAAGTAAAGTAATTGTCACTCTGTTATCACTTTGCGGACACTTACATAATCAAGTTACTTTGTGTAAATATTACATAATATTATATAATATTATATAACCAAGTTACTTTGTGTAAATAAAGTAATTACATTAATATTATCAAAAATGTAATAAAAGAAAAGAATGTTTTACGTGGAAGTGAGAAATATTGGCGATTGAGGTACATTGCTCGTTGGGAGAGGATGATCGACATATCAGGATTTATTGAGGGAAGACGGGGTGATAATTTAGACAAATGACGAGAATGATTAAAAAAGAGGCGTTCCTGAAAACCGTAAACTATGCAATAATTTGGACATATAAATAAAACGGTTAATAGGAGGATTGACCGATGATGTGCATTCCATGACTACAATGTAGAATAGCAGAGAAATTAGAGTTAATAATTCTGATGAAGTTTGCAATAATAAAGTTGTACAAGCGCGAGTGGGCACTTATGAAGAAAGTGGCACTTATATAAAGAAATTAAGCTTATTTTATCCGGTATTGACCGATAAGTGGAAAAAAACACGGATTTCTCTGTGATTCGGCTAGTATTAGCCGGCTCGCGCGCGCAGATATCACTGTCGGCACTGAACAACATGTTAAATGCGAGATTGGAAAGCAACACAGTTCTGCAAAAATTGGAATATATGAGCAAAATATAAGTCCGTATTCGTCATACAGTAAAGAGAACAGAAGTTGATACAGCGCTTTTCTCTACACATCGAAAAATTGATTTTAAAACTATTTATTTGTATTGAAAGAATATTGTTCGAATAAAAATAAGTGTAAAGACGTACTAACATTGTTCATGAGTGCATGTTCATCTGATCTCCCTTGGTCACCTCTTGTTCTTTTCGATCCCGACGCCATTAGGGCTAGGGTATCTTTCATTTTCCTACCTCGCCCCAGGGGACTAACATCTAGTAAGTACGTGTTTGGCGAACACGGGGCCCCGAGCTGAGTCTGGCATTGCTTCCACTTACTTGTGCCATGCTCCTTCCTTTCTCTTTTCTGACCTCCCTTGGTCACCTCTTGTTCTTTTCGATCCCGACGCTATTAGGGCTAGGGTATCTTTCATTTTCTTCTTTCCTCTTCTTTTTTTTATAATGTTTTAGTAATGTTTCAGTGAGATATGTGTGGATTTGCGTTTTGAGTTGTAATTCAGGAGGGTTTTTAGTGGGTATGGCTGAGTCATTCGGCGAGTCCCACACGCGGGGAGAGTCATGTTGACTCTCCCTAGTGCGTAACTGCATTTTCCCTACCTGTACAAGTTTTAAGGGCTCTAATGACCTTTGATGTTGACGAGCCCTAAAGCCCCACAAAAAAAAAAAAAAAATGCATGTTCATCGTTCTTTTTATACATCATGCAACACCCGGCAATAGACTTATTAAACTTTTGTGTGGAGCTCGCTCAAAATCTATTCTCATGAGCGTAAATCTTTATCACATAATTTGTGCTCAGAAAGGGTGAGTGCCAGATTTTGAGAGCCAACCTTTGTCACCCCTCTCAGACGATCCGGGCGCTGCGCTTCCTTCTCCCTCTCCCCCTCCCACTGTTGGAGACATTTCGCTCGCAAATTAATTTATCAAGTTGAGCGAAGGCGAAGGTTCAAGGGCCGTGCCTCCGACCTGAGGACGTCGTCGTCGTGTATTGCAGGACCCAGAGTTCAAATGAACTAGAGGGAGGCGACATGGAATCTAAAGCTATGAAAATGAGTGAAATGGGAAACCGCAATCATTATGACGGAATTGCTGAGTGAACATTCTCACTCGCTTTTCAGGGTTCCGTTGGCCGAATACAAGGAATATTAATTTCACTTTTTCCTGATTACAACCAGACTCATAAGAAGACACTAGTGGAATGTGCCATATCGTCTTAGCAACTACAATGGATTATAACTTAATATTTACTGTAACTGTAGAATTGTAAGAAATGTCTGAGTACTGTGACTGATTGTAATTAATATTGATCGGTAACTAATAGGTAGGATGTTCAATACATCCAACGTTACGCGAGTGACGAAAAGTATTCATATGTTACCCTCATCTTATCAGCGGTTTCTAACAAATTGTCATTATGATTTTACTATTGATTAAAGCCACCATAAAATTCTTCGTGTAAGGTGTCACTGGTTAAATGTACTGACATACGGACATTTGACCATCATTGCAGCTCTTTGTAACAGCTAAAACTGGCGGGTTGTTGATTCGCTCTCTTGAAAGAAAGGAACCTGGCTGTTTTTCAATGGTCCATTGCATGCCATACGTTGCAGTAGTACTCTAGAGAATAGGAGAGACGGAGGATGATACATGTGTGTGTGTGGTAAATATACTGAAACGTCAAACCACTTAATATGAGTTTGCAAAAACTATGACCCAGCGAGAGCACGGTTACGTAAAGATATTGTTCGAAATAAGGACAATGAATTACACGACCAGACATTCATTATGGATGAGAGCATTCCGTAATTTACTATATATATAGTAAATTACGGAAATTGCAGAAGGTCTTCGACAATAGTAGGTAATGTGACTAGCAACGTTAGACAGTTTACAGGTGATAAAATACATAAATCACCCTGTAATGTTGTTGGAGACGGCGTTAACTCGTGAAAAATATGTGAGAAAGAATTGGTACACTAGTATGGATTTTTGGAACCAAATTTTGACTTTTTTATGAGATACAATACTCGTATTACCATGATTGAATGAGATTTTATTTAAATGCTAACTTAAAACGGATGTGACGGAGGATCTATTGTTATGATTCGATTATGGATCTATGTCTTTCAAACAATTGGTAATTACAATTTTTTTTTCTAAAAAATATTACTTTTCAACGATTTTACTGTAATACTAAAATTGTGTTTGTACACGTTTCTTTAAACAAGCATTAAGGATTAGCGAGTCTCAATAATTTCCGGAAACTATGATGCGTTGTACACTAAATCAATATTCACTGTATTGCTCAGATTACGTGCACCGGTATCTCAAATCTTCGAAGTAACTTCTACGGTTAACTCGATACTCTTTTGTGAGTTGATTTGTTGCTTCATCCAATCAATACTCCGTCGCACCAACAAATAATATACGAAGAAGATTCACTACTTGTTATAAAACATAGCTACAATATTTGTTTCATTATAATTGTATTAAGTATGATAATAAGACTTAATAATTATATTAAATATGAATACGTCACGTCTCTATTTTTTTTGTTCCCCACAGAGGCCACAAAATTTTCAAACCATCAGTTCCACACAAAACAATACAAAAAAGCACAAAAATATTATTAATAGAGTTCGGATAAGCCACAAATATGTGATGTAGAGAACACGTTATTAATGAATGCTATTACTATGAGTAGCTTGTCAAATATTGTATATTTTCATTTTTTACGAGAAGTAGATGGTTCAAATTCAGATTCTCTGGTGTGAAGAGAACAAACCTATTTCAAAGACAAGATCGTTATATTCTAAACTTCCTAGATGAACGAGCATTTCTGTTCAGTGAAAACCTTACATCTTCCATGAGTCCTTGAGAGAGGCGAAACTTGCCCCATGAATAAAAGAAATTCAGTGATCTAATGTGAGCTCTTGAAGTAGGGCTCCTTATATTTTCTCGTGTCTTCTAGCGACCGACTGGCTGTGAGGATTGCATAAATATAAGAGCCACCGAAGAGTTATCGCCTTTGTGCCCTTCCTTCGCTGTGGAACAGACAAAGAAGGTACGAGGCCGTAAGAGAAGAAACACGGTCTTCTGTTTAAGACATTCCCGAGATGGTGGATGCCAGGGTTACTTTAGCAAAGAATGTCTTCTTTACCATCGACAAATTTTATCTCTTTGGATTCATGATCGACGGTGTAGTGATACTTTTACTTTCTCGTAGCCTTAATATCATGTCTAAAAAATGATGTGTTTTATAAAGGCATATATACCGTACATAATAATAAGGAAAATCCTTCAGATGACCCTTGTTACGATGATCCTGAATTATCGGAACACAAATTATTAAACTGTCCGTTGTATAATTAATAATAATAATAATTATAAAATGACTTTATTCCGTGGCGAGGCTTGTTCTTCCGCCTGACCACTATTGGCATACTTACAATACATACAACATAAATATACAATAATTTAAAATAATAAAACATTAATACACCATAAAACATAAGTACATGAATAATTATAACTAAAATTGGAGGATAAATTCTACATTACACGGGTAGCAGTCAAGGGATCATCTCAGTATTTACCGTAAGCAATCGAGGGAAACCCAGAAAAACCTCGATTAGGAATATTGTGTGATGTCTAAGGTCTCTAATGACTTAGACGTTGGCGAGCCCTAAAGCCCCAGTTTAAAATAAAATGTCTAAGAGCATCATCAGCTCTTACAAAAATTCAAGAACGTGTTTATTATGATACATTGATAAAATATCGAAATAACATTGTTTCATTCCATGAAATCACTTATGATGTGATGTTACTTGCGAGAACTAATCAAGAATTCGAACTTACAATCATATTCAAAAACAAAGTGCCAAGTACATATTAGGGATATAATTATTGTAGAACAAAAAATATATTGTATAATCTTGAATACATTTCCAACAAAAAACAGGAGGAGAGGAGAAATAAAGGAAACTGTAACAAATGCAATAGTATGAAAACATTAGTCAGAGTGGTAATATGTGTATTACGGAATATGTATACAGTTATATATAATAGTTAAATAAATAAATATTTAAATTATTCGCCTGTGGTGAGACGTTGCTGAAAACCCGGAGAGTCATGATATCGATTACTTCCGGGACGGATTCAATTCTGAAAAACTCTGAGCTGAGTTTATTTTCAATTGATGCGGCAATGCCCTAAAATCACTCCCGATTATTTTATATGATCGATCACCTGGTATCCTAGAAGTAAGATAGAACATAATTAACAATAATCCTTTTAAAGATTATTTGTCTATGATATGTCCCTTTCAATTTCAATACAATCAAAGATGCATTTCATCAGTTAAAACGTCTTTTAGCTGTTCACCTGCAAAAATCAACGTTCTCCATAGATACCTGCAACATGTTTCAAATAATCTTGGGAATTTGGTTTGAATCTTCAAACTGTCAATTTGTAGAATTGAATGAAAATTGATATAAATAACATTATTTATTTTTTTAAATGAAAATGATTTTAACAGATCGTTTTACTTATTTAGGCACCAGTACTTTCAAAAATGATAAAGCTACTAGAATGATAATAATTCTAGCGAATCTGCTTGAACGACAATTATTACGTTAAAAAATTGAAGAAAGAACTTCTAGAGTGGAGTTGATGAATAATGGAAGATAGATCGACATCCATTATATCATAGAAATCATTCTTCGCATGTTATGAAGTATTATGTAAATAGGAAGAGTGTGATGTATAATTCTCGTTGTATTATCGTCTTGGAAATTTTGAACGAGTTGTTCGATTGAGACGAAGAGATGTTAAGTTGAGATTTTAATATTTCCACTACAAATTATTATATAGCAATTTTAGCTAATTATAGCAAAAAATACGCTAATAATACGCTGTCATTACGAAGTGCAATTCTAAAATGCATATGCTTCCAGATTTGTGGCTTATTATTTGCTTCCTATTTTATATTGATAATTTTCATGTGAAATCAGTTCTATTCCTCCTCATTTGTCCAGTTATTTGTACCAATAACTGTTACACCAGTATCGTACTCCTTTTGATCATTCTCACTGTGCATGAATGGAACACAAAATTTAAAATTTTCAGATCAACTTCCACAGTCCATGTCGCTTGGTTTTGAGAGCAATGCCAAAAGCCTTTTCTGTTATCGCTTTTCCACACGCTTTTCACCCGACAGCGGATCGGTCGTCACAAAATCTTCGCGGCAAAAAAATAAAGCTTCCTTCCTAGCAGCAACTCAGTCACCAAGGGAAATCCCGGAATCTGCAAAAACACACTCATATACAGCTCCAACACTGATGTGTGGTCTCCACGTGTCAATCGATAAATGTCGCCGGCAGTAGAGGTGACAGAGTCACAGACAAACGCGAGAAACGGTAGAGTCAGTTCTAGTGGACATCCATCTGTGAGAGAGGTCAGTTCGAGAGGGGATCGATGGGGCCGTGAAGCGAATAGGTCGAGGCTTGATCAAAGGGACCACGCCTTGGGGGAAAAAAGAATCGTGATATGCACAGGACAAACAAAAGTAAACTAATACGATCCAAGGTGGATAGAAGCGTTGCTCACATGCATTTTTTTTTGTGGGGCTTTAGGGCTCGTCAACAGCGAGGTCATTAGAGCCCTTAAAACTTGTACAGGTAGGGAAAATCCAGTTACGCACTAGGGAGAGCCAACATGACTCTCCCCGCGTGTGGGACTCGCCGAAAGACTCAGCCATACCCACTAAAAACCCTCCTGCATTACAACTCAAAACACAAATTCCATCATATCTAAAAACACTTTCCTAAAAACATTAAAAAAAAGAAGAGGAAAGAGGAAAATGAAAGATACCCTAGCCCTAATAGCGTCGGGATCGAAAAGAACAAGAGGTGACCAAGGGAGGTCAGAAAAGAGAAAGGAAGGAGCATGGCACAAGTAAGTGGAAGTAATGCCAGACTCAGCTCGGGGCCCCGTGTTCGCCAAACACGTACTTACTAGATGTAAGTCCCCTGGGGGGGCTCACATGCAGATTAATAAATAATTATTATGTGATTATTAAAATACTACGGTGGTCTCAAGCTATTTCGAACAGAAGTGATGCCGTCAAGGCAGACCATGAGAGTAAATGGGTGCTAACGTTAAATAAGTTAATTTAGAGTCATAAACCGAATTATTTCACAATAATGAAACTTGATATAGTTAAATTATTCAAATAATGTTCTTTGAGATGGGTTTCTTCATCGCAACATGCTGTAATAACCTATAATAGCAAGAAAGAGTGAAGTTAAAATATAGTTCCATCGGTGAGTAAACGTAGTCTCCAAGTCTCCAAATCGTGTTGTCTTGACACAAACTTATTTTGTTGTAAGCGCATTATGCAGTGAAGCGCAATGGAAATATTTGTTCAGTTTTGATACACACTATGGATTATGAAAAATAGTTTGTATTTATGTAGCTTCGACGACATGTTGATTTATGGACATATGATGCTCATTTGTTAACATTGTTTACATTGAAATTTGATGTGTGTATTTATGAGCTGAAGAGTTATGTATTTATTACAATGCATACAATGGAAATAAAATTGTATTGCTTGAAAAGGTTATCACCGTAATTATTGAGAAAATAGCTGCACTATTTTATACTGCTCAGTTAATTTATGTTACTTCTACAGTGAACATACCACATAGTAATCAGAACACATGCAAAGAATAATTATATCATTGCTACTGAGTACTATTTTATTTTAGAAAGAACTAAATAATTATGAGGATTGTAAGTATTCTCTCTTGTACAAACGATGTATACAATTAAATCCGTCAAATATATACCATTTCTGAGCTAACCGAGTAATTGAACAAGTTAAAATAGGCAAAAATTCTATGACGTCATCAACATTGAGCAGTCACGAAATTGACGCCCCTTACTATTCTATCCACCTTGAATACAATTAACAACTCGTGGGCGTTTTCAATAATTTAAACACATTTGTGCAATACATGCTTAATTACCAGTAGTACGTTTAGTTTTTCACGTGGGCGAAATGCCGTGTTCTGTTTTCTTCGTTATTCAAGGAAAAAGTATGTGAAGTGATTGCATATAACCACTCTTGAGGAATTGAAATGAAATTTTGTTTTTATAATTTGTCTTCGACGGTCTATAATCCACTGTTTCGTGTATTTTTGCCCATTTTCTCATCGTGTCAGACATTTCACTTGTGCGTTTATGGGTGAACTAGCCGAGTACCCGGAGCTCTGCTCGCATGAATTCTGTAATATGTCTCCTGCTTTATTCACTCACATAACATTTATCAGAGCGACACCGAAAATTTTGAACTCGTCATACCTTTCCCTGAGGTGTCACACCTTTTATATGTCATATCCTTCCCTGAGGTGCTAGGGTTGAAAGCTGATCTTGGATTTAAGCAGCATCGAAAATGTCATTAATAATCTCAGTGATATCTACACATATTGGAAACTTTCGATTATTTTTACATGTCTACCCATTCTCACACTTACCAAGGGGGCTCTAGGATTATTTTATTTCCCATTGGGGCTGAATATAGACTTACACGATTACAGGATGTTACAATCAACTCAGTAATGCTGAAAACTTAGAACTCGTCACTTTCGATAATTTGTAAATATCATACCCTTGGGGTGAATACACTCATATTTTTATATCCTGAGAGAAGAGTCTTGTCCAGTCTAGCTTTCTCTCTGTCCTCCACTTTTTCTAGAAACTGCGCTAGCTTCCAGAATAGAAACCCAACCACGACATTGTTCTCCGCTACGTAGCCACTTTACTCTGCTGCGGTTTGTGAGGGCAACTGCTGGTGAGGGAGGAGACGCGGAATGCGGAGGGTTGTGGTGAAGAGTTGGAGGACTCAGGGTAATTGCTGCCAGTGCAGCCGGAATGTAGCTTTCCTCTCTGAGACTGACATTCACCCCCAACTGCCAACGGCGCTTCCTTACTCATCGCTAGAGTTGTACGTGATAGTGTAGAACGGACGAGCTTTCCACCTGGTTTGTCAGGTACATGATGTTTATTAGGAAGAACTGTTAAGGGCACGTGATAACTCGTTAAATTAAGGTATTTCATTCAGGAGAGAATGTCCGATAACTTCTCAACTTCAGCGAGAAGAAAATGGAGACCGAACAAGATAATTAATAATAATAATAATAAATTTATTGTCAAAAGAAACCAGTACAAACTGCGTATGACTACGTGGAGGACAATAAACTAATTTACTCTCCGGAAGCAATCAAGGGACCATCCCATCAATTTCGATCAAGGGCCCTAAGGCAGAGGCGGATTCAAAAATTTCAGCAAAAGTTCCTAGATAAGATAAAAAGTTAGCTGCGAGTTATAATACATATATAATGTCAATATGTTTGTAATTTAACGCAAATATGTTTGTAAATTTACATGTACAAGTTATTATCGAACTATAGATTATTCTGAATATAGTGTTTAAAAATCATAAGAGTTGAAAAAAAACCCACTAAATTCACGATTTATTGTTACAATAAACACGCCCCTAGACAAAGCCTAGAGAGCCTGTATAAGAAATCCGCCTCTACCCGAAGGAAAAACGGAGAAAAACCCGGGCCAGGATGAAAGAACAATAATATTGATTTCTGAATCGTGGCTTCATGTAACAATGTTCCACTACTGAACTAATTGCAGCACTGACGCCTTGTACGCCATATTCTAGACTTCAGAAATTCTGCAGCTATCTCTATGAAGATGATAAGAAAGCACCGTAAATTTTACACCAATTAGATACCGAATTTTCACTTAAGTATAAACGTTCATGAAACATTCTTTGAGTTACTGATGATTGTTTTCATAATCATCCACATTCGAAGATCAACTGGTGGAATTGAGTGACAGAAGTCTCCACTCTCTAAAGGTGTCTCTTACATGCTTGTTTTAATGCTCACTCTACGCCCTTTGTTCACGAATTATGAGAACAATATGACACGTCACAAGACAAGTCGAAAAAATAGTTCTAGTCTCTGTATCGTGTGGCTCCGTCGCGTATCGTATGCGGTAGTGAATAATTAATAATTACACACTCATTTTACAATTACATTTTGCGGGTAATTTTACACATATTATAAAACAAAGTCACTTTCATATCTGACTGTTTTTCCTCTTAAAACACCAGAACTATTCTCATGCGATTTAAGTGATACTTTTTTTAATTCATATTCTCTGGCAAGGTTTTAGCATATCGATTTGTATAACGGTAAAACACAATCAAGTCGGCGGATAAATCAACATTCTGAGACATATTCGCTTACGCTATCTGAACGGTTAGAGGTTGGTCTTTAAGTCGTAGAATTTGGACGAATAGTTTAGATTTTACAGTTTACGATTTAGACGCAATCGCCACCGCTGTCGTCGTCGTGTATTGGATCAGGAGGACCAGGGAAGCATTTGATTGGCTCGCTACCCGGTGTAAGGTGCTTACGTGAAGCAAACATTTTAGACTTGGCATTTTCGACTATTGTGAGTATAAAGAAGAGTTAAAGTGCACCATAACAAAAACACACGAACAAAGTTTTATTGGGTTGCTAGTACCCAATAAAACTACTGAAATTATTCTTGCTATAAATAATAACTTGTGATAGTGATAACTTTATTAACCATTCCCCACCTTTTGCTAAGTGTGAGTTGATGTAATTTCGATATTTTTAATTATTGGAATACCTCTTATTTGAATTCCGACAAATTGCTTTATATAATCATAGGAGAGGAAAATTGATATTTGTTTTGATCATCTTCAGCAAAAAGGCCTTTATTTTGTGGACATTGACAAAATTTGGTTATTTTATCTTCTATTCGCTGTATTCGCTTTTATTGTGTTTATATTTATAATTATCTTTATTTTGTAAGTCATGAGGTTCGGACTGCTCTAGAACAAAACTACATTTCAGAATTGTTCATTCGAGTTCATATATAATCCTCATGGTGTTAATAAACGTTTAATCGGTTAAACCCACACAAAATATCGGTTAAAACAATTATTACACTTTTTTACACTTTAAATTATTCTTTTATTTAAAAAACAATGAGAGAAAAATTATTTTATTCTTTTATTCTTAAGAGGTATTTACATCCTGTATATTGTTATAGGGTCTTCGTATAACTCAAACATATGTAATACGCCAATCTTGTGGTGGTTTACCTCGTTACCACCTTCATTTTTCTTGTAAACTTCTTTACCACCTTCATTTATCTTCCGAGTTTCATATTCTCCGAAACACCTGCTGCCATCAAACCTGTCAAGATAACCCGTCACAGTCTAGCAACATGTGGTAGTTACACCTAGCAGGTAGGGAATGCCCTAAAATTAGTCAGTTAATTCTGCAGGTAACGTCAACTACACGACCCACGAGAAAGTTATAAGCGAAGCGTAACATGAGAAGAGAAGGGATGTTCTGTGGCCTGGACTACAAGATATTGCGTGGAGGGCAAGAGAAGGAGACATATAAATATTTAAACCGGTTGGAGCCATCCGAATGCACGGAAATGGAATAGAAACAAATTATTTTCGAAAAATAAAACTTGCAAACTTGAAATATATATAAACCTCTTTATACATTTAGTCATATTCAATTGACATACACTATTGTAAACCAACGAGCACATATTTTGTTTTTCTAAGTGGAAAATATTTGTTCAATTTATTCTAGCAGTGAAAGTCTCATTGAAGTATTCAATCACGTTATTTTTCCTAAAAAATATATAATTTTTGTGCCGTGTTCTTGTGAGTTTTATGTAAGCATTCGGGAATGAGGCACGACGAGTGACGTACGCTTCAACCCAAGACTTTTGAGAAGTCGTCGATGTTTCTAAATCTATGCTCTCCCTTTCACCTGGCCAATCTGTTTCGTTGCCGTAGATATCTATCTAGATCCGATCTCCCAAACTCGGAGAGTGTTGTTAGGCACAACAGTACTGACTCGCTTTTGTTGAGTTTTTTTCTCCTTTACCCGAAGATGGACTGTGATTGCAAATGGGTTCATAGGCATTTTGATTGGAAGAAGAATTTTTAAATGATGATACATGCTTTTAAAATTTATTAATATTACTTAATATTTTACTAACACGATGCTGGGGCGCTCGAAATAGTTGATTGAGCCCGAGTTCCAAAATATAAAGAAGTTAACCCTAATTTTGATTTGGATACTGTATTTTAAATTATTTAAATGTATTACTTTCCAGTCATGCCCAAATTGATTTTGAATGTCTTAGTTTCATAATTAGTACTCTTGTAAAGCGAGGTATCAACTAATGATTTTATCTTTATACACACGAGGGACTCCTTCTAGTACATTAAACCTGTCTTCATTATTCTTCGCTTCACAGTTCTTTATAACCTCCATCTTGAGATTTCCGTTGTTACCTCGCTCCAGGTAGTTACCTCATCTCTTCCTAGTCTCCACCTTCCGTCAGATTCTCACATTCTCTCATCTACAACTGTTATCTCTACGATTTTAGTATCTTGCAGATCTCTCTACGTCTCTCTTTTTTTCGGAATATAAGTTTTCTTCAGCTCTTCAATCTTTAACCTTCATATCTCTCTTCAACTTTCAGATCTCTTCTGCTCTCACTCTTCGTCGGTACTCACCTATTTTCATCACAATCTCTTCCGTCTCCTCATTCATCATTCCTCTTTGGATCTTAACTTAATTTGGGTTCACTTAGATGTTATGATCTGCCTTCTTTGTCTCCAGTCCCTCTTCCTCTCTTTATTCCCTCGTCTCTGTCCGGGATCTTTGTAATGACACCGGAGAGGTCACCCTTCTATACCGACATGCAAAATTAACACATAAGCAGTGCCTTCCGCAAAGCCCTTCAGTGCATCAGCCTCCGAAACCGGTGTTTCCTGTCAATCCCCTTCTCCTCATCGGCTTCTCGGCATTCGCTGTCTACAACGCTGCCACCACCCCAAGTTCCTTGAGGAAACACTTTGCTACTCGAGAACTACGCACTCTTTTGTCGTCATCCATCAACGTCTACAAAGTAATTGCTACTCCAAACACGATTAATATTATTAACCTCATCGTTTGGACGTTTTACAATGCCATTGAGGAAAACAAGAGAGGTCTGTTATTTCTTGAGTACTCAACTTTACTTTTTCTTTTTCACTTTACAATATTTTTCACTCGTTTCTAAACGTATCTATTGCCACGTATTATAAATACATATCAGTTGTGG
>NNCF01126580.1:146501-198070 GCA_002313205.1 Laupala kohalensis | reverse complement strand
TATATATATATATATATATATATATATATATATATATATATATATATATATATATATATATATATATATATATATATATATATATATAAAATTACAATATTTCCTTTAATGTTTATTGCCTAGAGAAGAGTGATGTAACCAAAGTATGAATTTATTTTACCGTGAAATTCATGGGAATTGATTATCTTTCAATTGCTCTAAAGTGTACGTATTTAAAGTGTGAGGGACTAACATACCAAGTCATTACAAATCATAAAATGTTTAATATAATGTATGTATCATGAAAATGGTGTAAAGTAATTTTATTTTGATTATCCACATTTTATTTAATCACAGGAGGTTTTCTTCTGTTTAGATAAACTGATACTTTAGGATTATCTTAAATCGAAATAACAGGTATTTCTAGACAATATCACTTATTAATAAGTTTACATTTCATTTGTTTGATTGAAAACATAAATGTTTTAAACAAGAAAAATGAGATAAGCCTGCATATGCCAATCTAATTGGCGCAAGTTTTTTTTGGATGGTATAACTAGGTTGTATTTCATGGGAGTCCATGAAATCCCTTTGCATCTTGTATAGACTTGTTATACGTTTTCACAGATGTGATTTACAGTCTCTTAATGCGACACTTTGGCTTAAATTGTTGCACTTTTCCCCTCAGAAGTTTGTTGAAAGAAACAGACTTGCTGTAAAATGTAATAGTTCAGAAAAGTTTACACTTTACTTTTCCAGAAAGAAGTTAATCCAATCCTTCAGCACTCTGAAGTACGTTTACAAACTATTACTATTCAAAGAACATATTTTTATTAGCAGAAAAATTAATCAAAGAAGCGGAAAAAATAAAAAATCTGTATTTTCATCTTTACATAAAGAAGCTGTATTTTCAATATGCAGCATATTTCTACGATGCATAATAAATGCAATCAGATTTGTATTGATGCTTCTAGATATATTATTAAGCTTTGTCTTAATTAGTATATAGTCGATGACATATGGATGAGCTAATTGTAAAAATGATGAAATTACTCTTTCACGAACACGGAAAGCTTCATTGAGTTGAAGATGTATTACAGATTAATTGTAAATATCACAACCAATTCATCAGATAGGTGACTTTCAGGTTTCAGACTTCAGTTTATATGCATGAGAACAATGGGAGACAATTTATAAAACTTAATTATTCCTTGCTACTGAATCTGTTAAAATCTTTTTACACTGACAGTAATTTACAATATTACAGAAGTTACTTGTATTCTTAACGAAAACAACTATTTCTCTAAAAGTAAAAGAAATAGAGGTTGTACTATAAAAAGCGTAGTTATATCTAAATGAACAGTTTTAGAACTTAGTATTCGATAATTTTTTGTTCATCAGTAGTAGTTTCTCTATATGCCAGGATTGTATAAGCTTTTCAAAATGTATTTTGGATTTTGTTCACAGCGCGCTCAGAATTTATGGTAATGCTGGAGGATTACAATTAAAAATCATGAAAGACTTCATTTACAATGAAAATTGTACATAAATTCACATTCAATCACAATTAAAGTTTAAAAAATAGAGAGATACTCAGCCTCGCAGCATTCATTATTTCTCTAGGTCGGGTATAAATATGGATGTCGGGATGGAACAGGAAAATGCATTGTGATATTGCGGTCCTATAAATCGCTACTTTGTAACACAAAGTACGCAATGATCCCCTAAAACAATAATCACTTGTAAGGTACAGTACGACAAAAAAAAAGTCCACGTATTCTCTTATCCTACTGCTGAGTTTTATTGTTCGATTCAACCGTGCTCTATTCAGTCGTTAGTATGAGAGTCATGTTGAATGTCTTCAATCTAATATATGACATTCTATTCAACAAAGATAAATATACATTAAATATCTAGAATCATGATATTACGGTATGGAATATAACCATTAAATTAACAATAATTATAAAACTTGAGTAATTTTTGTCCGAAAGTGAATAGTAAAATTATATTTATACGAAAGTAAAAGTTACTTAAAGTAAAAAAAGGCAAAAAGAATATTTAGAAAAACTTTCACGCTCCGACGAATTCCTATGGGTTTTCGTGAAGACGTGTTTAGCTCATAACAGAATACACGGACAATTACACAACACAATACGCACACATCACCATTTCAGCAATATAAGATTATTGCCTGCTTTCATTGAGGATTAATTTTCATATAATACTAGACATTATTGGCATGAAAAGATAGAAACAGAGTACAATATGCAGGGTAAGTGGTTCGGGTCAGTTTTATCTTGTCATTTTATCAGTGAGTGTCGTGCTATATTAAAACTGTAGATGTAAGTTAATAGAAAAACATTGTTACGTTTCAAATAATAAGATACATCGATAATGTATCAAAATAATAATATACTGTGATGTGTTTCTCAATATCTGTTGTGGAACCAGATCCTTTTGACCAGAAGAAAGATCCGCTTGATTACTATGACAAATTCCTTCATCCCATACGTCACCAAACATTGTTTTCAGTTTCAAAAATCCTCCCTGCCTTCTGAATTATTTCTGCGTTTGCCAGACTATTTTAGCTAACTCTCAAGGGGGTTTTACTAGCTACCTCTTGAAACACAAGTATGTTGTCCCAGTTACTTGGAACAATCAAATAGCTGCATATAATCTCTATTAACCTCTAACTACAAGCAAGTTGCAAACAAATGTGCAACTTGCTTGGAGAAGAGCGAGACATCTAGATTGCCTTCCCACTACCGTTTAAACAGAACTTCCCATAGAGCTGGCACAGTGGGGACCCGCGGAGCAATTAATTTGACTGTAGTAGTCAGTAGTGGAGGACCATTAGTGAGATATGTTTGATATGTCAATTGTTTGCCGCTTGTTAACATGCCATTAACCGACTTGATTGTATCTTGCATGGTAAATAAATGTCTTAAATGTGTAATTGTACTAGAATTGTGTCAATTTCCATTCTCGATACCTCTCGATATCAATGCATCGAAAAATAGCGCTCAATATAACTCAGCTACAACAATTGATTGAATTAAAAGTCCAAGACTATAACAAAAATATTTTTTTCCTAAATTTTAACTGTCTTGGATCTTGTTTAGATGTATATTGTTCGTCTAATCTTTTATGATTTCCATCAACTTTATTTCTTTTGCCCATTTTAAGGTTTCATTTAACATTTTGACGCGAATGTATAATTTTTTCTCTGTGATTTTCCGAGAAGGTGCGAAAAAGGATTCCGATACCATCAAGAACAGTCATGAAAATGGGTGTTTCATCTCCATTGAACCATTTGTAATTTCGTTTCATACTCGCAACGACTCATGATCATTTGGCCAGTCATATTAATCTCATGATTATTTGACCTTATATTGATTATCATATTTGGTTCTACATCGTCAAAGGCGGACAAATGCTCAGTTTCGAGGGCAGAATTCTGACCAAGTCTGTTGTTCGTCGACGACGAGTAAGTTGAACGATTAGAATAAACTGTACGGAAATCTTACTTTTCCAGTTTTTCTTTCAACTTTCAATGCTACAGATCCGTGCGCGACAATCAAAATCTTTGAAATATTATTATAATGTATTTCATTAATTGATAAAACTTTACGTTAAAAAAACTTATTTTTTATGAAAATTATTTACATTAAATAATGAAAAACTTTGATAATAAAGTTGTTATTGAAATATACCAAAAGGGAACTTGCTGAAGTATGGAAGTATAATATGCTGAGATACAAGAAATTGCGTAGAAATGGTCATAATAATAACTTTAAAGAATTTTAAATGAATTTTTGTGTACAAGACACCAGAATTTGAATAAAATGGATTTTAAACAAAGGTTAAATTTTAAACGAGGAGATTAAGTGTGTGGCACTCATTTATATTGCCTAAGATAATGACAAAAAGTAGGTAAATAACTTTTCCAAGGAAATAATTAAGTGTATCAATATATTGTTTAATGCATTAAGTTAAGGTGACACTAAGATTGAGAAACTCATTATATATTTCACATTCTGAAATACTTCATTTAACTTCTTTACTTGCCTTTAAATTCAATGTTTGTGTATATTTCATTTACTACAATCATGTCCCTTCCTTTAGAAGGAACTAGCTGAACACCCGGCTTTGCACGGGTTAAGGAGAAACAATAATATAAATATACTACATAAATAAAAACAACAAATTATAAAGCACAATAATACACTACTTCATACAAATTTAAGAATCTTCTTTATTTAACACCTGTTTATAAACTACATTTTTTGTTTCATATCCAGGAGAAAGAATATATAAATTTTTAGGCGAACCTACTCTGGAGCAAGCAACATAAAGTTGCCCGTGTCTAAAACATGGCGATCTTAGATCAACACCACAAAACTTTAAAGACTGTCCCTGTGATTTATTAATGGTAATTGAAAAAGCTAGCCGGACTGGAAACTGTAATCTTTTAAAGTTGAAGGGAAGATCAGTTGGGATTAGAGGTATCCGTGGAATAAAAATTATTTCACCTTTTCCTTTTCCAGTTAAAATGACTGCCTGGATTATATTTTTCATTAATTTTGTCACACACAATCGTGTCCCATTGCAGAGTTTTGGTGGATCTAAATTTCGCAATAAAATGATTGGAGATCCTACTTTAAGTATAAGGCGATGTTGTGGCAATCCAGCTGGATCAAGTGAATTTAGGAATTCCGTTGGATAATTGACGGCTTCGTCAGCATCCACTACGGTATCAACCGATTTATATTCAATCACGTCTCCTGGCAGCATGGCTAGTATCTCCTTGTTAATTACATTAACATCATCGTTCTTAGGAGCAAGAATGGCTCTTTCTCGCAACCATTCTAAATTTTTATAATTTTGATTAACGTTAGGATAGACTGCTTGTATCATATCGCGGACAGTTTTCACCGATACACATAAATCTGATGACAATTTTATCATACCAGATGCTTCAATAACTAATCTATCTTCTCCAATCTCCAAAAGTTTATTTGCAAAATTTTGAGCATTCCCATCTCTTAAGAGGATTCGCATGTTTTGTTTAAGGCTAATTTCTTGGACATGATTCCATAGAACAGAATGTTTTAAACAGGCATAAATTTCATCGGCTGGAGTCGATTTTGGAATGACAGGCAGAGTTTGACGGAAGTCTCCACACAGGAGTACCAGAGCTCCTCCCATTAAACTGCAGTTTCCTCTAAGATCTTTAAGTGTTGCGTTGAGGGCCTCAAGAGATTTTTTATGAGCCATCGTACACTCATCCCATACTATCAATTTACATTCTATAAGAACTTGTGCCTGGCCGCTTGTTTTATTTATATGACATGTGGGATTTTCTTGTCGGGAAATATTAAGTGGCAACTTAAGGGCAGAGTGGGCTGTTCTTCCTCCTTCCATTAATGTCGCTGCAATACCTGAAGATGCAACGGCTAGAGCAATTTCTCCATGAACCCTGATTTCAGCGAGAACTAAATTAATTAAAAATGTTTTTCCCGTGCCACCAGCAGCATCAAGAAAAATGATTCCTCCTTCTTGTTTATCTACTTGATCCATTATTGTTTCGTACGCGAATTTCTGATCTTCATTAAGAAGTGGCTTTTTATCCGCGATGTATGCTTCTAAGTCTAAGACATTGTAGCTAGTTTCACGTATATAATCTGGATAAAATACACCCTCTTGATGTTGTACAGGTGCAAAAAGACCGAGTTCCACTAAAGTCTTGTTAACCATGGTGATACACTTTTCCTCCAAAATAATCAAAGTTTTATTAAAAATGTCGGAGTTAAACGTAATATCCAATGTAGGATTTTCACTTCGAACTTTAGCCAGTATATCCTCACTCATTGATTCTTTATATTTTTCCCATAATGTTTTTGGGTTAGATGGATTACAGGAGGTTATTATGATGGCAAACAAAATTCGGATTTGTCCTGGAAGAGAAATCAAACTGGCCTCTCGCAATGAGTCATCCCAGTGTTGATCTCCTTCTAGCAACCCTAAATTCTGGCAAGCTTCTCTGAATGTCTCACATATTTCTCCGTTTACCGTTCTTAATTCTGCAAATGAGCGAGGTCCTCTAATGGTATGTAGAAGCATTCTTAAAAAATAACATTCGGCGTTGTTAGGATGGACTGTGTAGACTCGGCCCAATGCGTCACATGAATAAATATTATGCTCAGGATCAAAGTTGCCCATTTTTCTTCTACAAAAGACTTTCCTTGATGTATTCCACGTATAATATCTCGGCAATTCTGAATACAATAGTGTTCTTGCAAAAGTATCCTGCTGGCATAGTTGGAAAAATGCTGTTAAAGTTGTGTTTGGCGGCTGATCAATCACTCTTGCGGCACTATCAGTTGAGAAGTATACTCGTTGACCGTTTTCTAAATGAATGCTAAGGTGAACCACAGTAGGATACCGTTCATGAATTGAAAATCCGAAGATTCGCCAAACAGCTTCGTTGCTACTGACGTATCTTCCCAACTGATAACGCTTTACTTCATTGTTGGTGTCTTCATTGCCTACACCAAAAACTGCCATATCAGAACCTTTATTAACATATTTGCAGATATACTTAATAGATTTGACACTATTGCAGTATTCTACGTTAATATGTGCGTTAAACATTTTTGATAATAATGGAGAATATGGTACAATCCAACTGTTATCCACGTCTATTTCCACGTTGCTTCGCGTCTTCAGTATTGCCGTAAAACCTCCATTTTCTGGAGCTCGCCGTCTATATAAAGGATAGCCGTCGTTTCCTGTTTGTGTATCTTTAATTAATTTTCGAGGATAGTTTTTGGTGCATTTCCCATCTTTCATACATGGCGAGTTCCGATTTATATTTCCACATGGTCCATGGATCATATTTTTAGTTACCACAGCGTATAAATCAGGATCTTCTTCTTGGTTAGGAAGTTCAGCAGATATAATAGCGTCGATTTCTGTTGGTTGAATCTTCCTTTTCAACCAAAATAAATTATGTGAATGTGGTAAACCTCGTTTCTGCCATTCAATGGTGTACATCCAGCATCTCACCTCTCCAAAGATGTGACCTTTTGTTATAATATTAATGAATTTTTGTTGCTTTTGTTTAAAAACTCTCGCAATTAAATCGTGGCGATCACTGGATGACTGACCGTTGATTAGCATTTCTTTAATCTCTGACCAAATCGGGTTGCAGGTAAACGTAATAAACAAATCTGGTCTCCCGTATGTCCTTACATAGGTCATTGCATCTTGTGTGTACTCATGCATGTGTCTAGGACTGCCCGTAAACGTCGCTGGCAAAATAACCAAAGTGCCCAGATTCTCAATATTTCCGTCATTTGCTACCGCATCTCTTAGGTGAATATATTGGTCCACTCTTAATTTTTTTTGATTCGAACGAATAAACTGAAGACGTTCACTTTCAATCTTTACATACATATCCACGATAAATTGATGGAATAATTGTCTGCAATTTATCACGTGGTTGTGTTTAGTACCTCGTATCATTAGACGGTAAGCATAATAATCCATAGCAGATACCTTTGCACTTGTTGGAATACCTGTTGTTGGATTAACTTGCCTCAGATTGAAATGATACCCATCTTCACCATAAGGAAATAAAATAGGATATTGTAGAGCATCATACGACCTGTGCGTTTCGCAAATTCGCTGCAATGATCCACTACGTAATTGAAGCACGATATCTCGCTTTTCAAATTCATTACCCGATATCACAACTGCAACTTCATCCACTACAGGAGCGTTGAAGCGCCGTTCATGCTCTCCTGCTGGTTTTCGATCTGCTTTTATAATAATTTTATATGCATCTGTGGGCATATGATCAATTGAAGTTTCAAACGTTTTTATGTAAATATTGTGTGCATGGAACATTTGTTGTAAATCAGATACAATCTCACGTCTTGTTCCTGAATTGTTGGCGCATCTTTGGTCGGTCTCAACTTGGTCGTTTCCAATAAAATATAATTGTAAAAATTTTGGTTGCTGATTAGGCAACGGCAACAACGATCCTGCTTTATGGTATATCTGCCCTTGTACTGTGAAAGTGGATTGAAATCCAGGCTGATTAATAACAGATGTGGCTCCAAATGAGGTCATTTGAAAACATGAGTTGTATTTTCGGATATTACTCAGAAAATGTCTTGACTGTGGTGTATCACCAGTTGTATATTTTAAGAGTTCTTGTGGTAATGGGTCCAGTTGGTTAAGTTTTAATTTACCATTATTGCAGCAAAGACCGGGAGGTTCTGATTTAAACTTTTTGGCTTGGCAATTGCGGCAAATTAAATCCATTTTTCCTATGTTGATACTGGCGTGATGTGCGTAATCTATGTGAGGGTCATAGAATAATGCTTCACACTGTAAATCGGAGTATTCATCAGTTCGTGAACGTCTCGTTCTATCTCTGATTTGTTGCAGCCTGACCTCTCGTTGTTGTTGTGGTTCAGAGGCTCTGGATGTTGCAGCTCGGTTTCGTAGATCATTAAGCCTGACCTCTCGTTGTTGTTGTGGTTCAGAGGCTCTGGATGTTGCAGCTCGGTTTCGTAGATCATTAAGCCTGGCCTCACGTTGTTGTTGTGTTTCAGAGGCTCTGGTTTTTGCAGCCCTGTTTCTCATTTCTTGGAGTCTGGCTTCACGGTGTTCTGCTGTTTCTGAATTTCTAGATCTTGCAACTCTTTCACGTATCGTTGCTAATCTTTTATCTCTTTCTTCATTACTTTCAATAGCTTTACGTTTTTTTTGGAGGCATTGTTAAGCAATTATAATCAGTTTGTTTTGTTTCTATGACAGCAAAAAAGTAAACAAATTACATACATACAAACACTCTCCTTTATATATATAGATTATGAATTAGGAAAAATGATCCGTAATTATACCGTTTCACTACCGACGTACGAATAATAGTGAACTCTAAAAAAATAATTTTTTGTTGTACTGGATGTATTTGAGTTAGGTTTAATGTGGGTTATTTATAGTAAAAATATGAATCCCTGCTATCGAACACTCGCATCTGGGCGTTGCTCTTGCAAGAGAAGCATATATCCTCAGTTCTACATACAATATTAACTTGTGGGTTACCCTATGCTATGCGTAACAATGTTCATTCATATCTTCATTTCTGACAGTAAATGAACGTTCTCTGCATCAGTCAACGTAAAACTCGGACAAAAAAGATCATTTTTGGACGGACAGACGTAGCGCGAGATTTTTCGAAATTTAGAAGGTGCCGTGCTATTGATGTTTTTAGGAGTGGGCGTTCGGTGGGCCGTATGCTATCATAAGGCTGTGCAGCGATAGAAACGAGAACGGTCGTCATCTTTTCACCGGTGGCGGTTCTCCCTCCTCGAACGCGCCTGCTGGACCAGGACCATTGTCGGGGACGGAGATTGGTTCTGGTCGGATGAATGTGCGAGCGGGCAGTGGGAGGACGTGAGCTGAAGCAAGGCTTAGATAACGACGACGGAGGCAGGTGCGCACGCTGAAGGGACCAAGGGAAAATAGATCGCCTCTGGCGGTCCACAGGGCGCCCTTTAAGTCCCCGTCATTCCCAGCCCCCCCACTCTCTTCGCGCAATATCAGCAGCGGATGTTGCACCCTGCAGTCGCTTGCAGTGGGAACCGCGGGAGCTATTACCAATTCAATGCGACTGCTTGTAATGGATACAGAGTGGTTGGGTGAGATACCCTTCATTAGCGCAAAGGCAATGTACCGGGATGATGGGAAGCAATAAAGGATGTGTAGGGAAATGTACTTTTGACTTTTGCTCTTTCAAGTGTTCGTGTAATTCTGTAGAGAGGTTTAGAATTTTAATTAAGTGGCCTCGTGAATTTACTTTTTAAATAAATAATTTCAGAAGTTAGCATTTTATGGATGATAACCTTAAATATCGAACGTACTGACATTCATAACACTTCAAATTTTATATATAACTTGTCTCAAGGATTCATGATAACCATCTAAAGAATTTCGTAATAACTTTATGCCAAAATATCCTTCACGAGATTTTACAATTTTTTTGTACCACTGTGACTTTCTAGTACTAGAGCAGGCACTAGATATTTTTCTTTGTGTCTAAAATTGTCATAAACATTACCGCATATTTCGTAGGAACTGACATGTCTGTAGGGTATCAACTTGAATTTCACTATACTCGTATAAACTGAGTTAATCATATTATAGCAATTTTGGCTCTAATGGCAATATTTTAAGGGAATTCCACACAGTAGAATGAGAGTCTAAGTTTCAAACCTAACATGTTACAAAAGTGAAAAAGTATGCAGTAAATAATGTTTATATATTTTTTTTGAAAGAACACGGGTGAAATATAACCATGTACCTTAATAATAGTTAGTATTTTCTTTCAAAAATTTCGTTTAATCCTGTTTCATCCCCGTCTCTTTGTTATTTTTCAACCTCGCGCTTTTCCTTTTCTCCAGTCTTTCTTCCTCAATTTCCATATTGTTTCGTCTTCTTCCACGTTCCATCGTTTGCGCGTTCTACATTGTTACAATTTCAGTGACATATGTCATAAATTCTGTGTATTTATTTCCAGTCTCTTATAGAAAATTGTCAGTTATTCGCATCATAGTCCTCATTTTTTTAAACCACCTTCCCCACCCTCTCCCTCTGTATGTATGTTGAATTAAAGAGTATTACACTTTCCTGCCCCGGAAGTTGTTTCAGCGCCATTTCCTCTCGCTCTCCGTCACCCTCCGTGGACGCCGTCATCCCAAATGTCTTCCGAGTCCACTGAACGACGTCTCTTCAAGCATCATCGCTTCTCTCTCCCTGCCCTTACGACCGCATACATCCTCTCCCTTCCCTGCGTGGCGTCATCGCCCTGAGTAGCCAATACGATGTCGGCTGTGGGAGCTTCCCCTCAAGACATCCAGTCCGCGGTTCGATCCTATGTAATTGCTTCTGCGTCCCTTGCATTACGATGCTCGCAGCACTACGGCTTCTTCTACCTCAACTCTTTAACCCCTCTTCTGTTTGCGTCGCTTTTCTGTTTTCACTTGTTTTATCGAAGATGTGGTAATGTTACTCGGAATACATTTGTGTTAGATCTCACACACCGTTCACTGGAGTACCTTTTTTATGTTTATTTTCTCCCGATAATTAAAAATAAATTTTTCTTTGTGATCTAATTTCTAAAGAGACTAAAAAAACATTTTTATTTTTTAGAATTCTAAATAATAAGGAAGTAAAAAATACGAAAAGTTTTGAAACGTAAATTACAATAAATAGTTTTATACTTTTCACTTTCGCTATTTCAATGATCGTAAATTGAGTCTCGAGTTTTTTTTCTGTATCTTCTTTTATTTATCTGTGTCTATCATAATTTGATATTCTGACGTTAACAATCATTACTTCTTCGGGTAATAGCAGAGTGCTTAAAGTGAAATAGAAAAGACCATTAATTATCTCGATTGAACTTCTTTACTTTCTTCTCGTTACGATTTTATCATCCATCTTTTATTATTTAATTTTTTCTTTACTTAGATTTGAAATTCATCCTGTCCTCGAGCAATCTTAATTTTGAAGATTCTTTCCTTTAATTTTTTCTCCCAGACTTGAAATATTTATAAATGTACGATTTTCTTCGTGAATTAATCATCTTCGCTGCGTCTCTTACAACTCGCCGTGCAACCAGTACTTCTGACATTATCCCTTTAGCACAAACCTCCTCTGCAGTCACCCGTGTTCCCACTGCGACGTTGCGGGTCGTCTTTCTCTTTCGCTATCTTACCACGCCCTACGGCCGCCTAAGCACGCTTCCCTTGAGGGTGATAGCCTCCAATGGAAGAGGGAAAGAATCCACGTGTCTACGTGCTCTTTCGTGGAAGCGCCAACATGTACGTTTAATGAGCCTTAATGCGAGGGTGGAAATTCAGGAAACAATTCAACGAGATAATGAAATAATTAAAACTGAAGGTCCTGTAAAAATGTTAAAGATAGTTCATCAAGAAATATAAAAATTACAATAAAATATAAAAATTACAATAAAATATAAAAAAGAATCAGTTGACTTCAAAGCAAAACGTATGAAGAAAACAATATTTTGTTGTCATGCCGTAGCATAACAACAAAATATTGTTTTTTTCATACGTTTTGCTTTTAAGTCAACTGATTCTTTTTTATATTTTATTGTAATTTTTATATTTTATTGTAATTTTTATATTTCTTGATGAACTATCTTTAACATTTTTACAGGACCTTCAGTTTTAATTATTTCATTATCTCGTTGAATTGTTTCCTGAATTTCCACCCTCGCATTAAGGCTCATTAAACGTACATGTTGGCGCTTCCACGAAAGAGCACGTAGACACGTGGATTCTTTCCCTCTTCCATTGGAGGCTATCACCCTCAAGGGAAGCGTGCTTAGGCGGCCGTAGGGCGTGGTAAGATAGCGAAAGAGAAAGACGACCCGCAACGTCGCAGTGGGAACACGGGTGACTGCAGAGGAGGTTTGTGCTAAAGGGATAATGTCAGAAGTACTGGTTGCACGGCGAGTTGTAAGAGACGCAGCGAAGATGATTAATTCACGAAGAAAATCGTACATTTATAAATATTTCAAGTCTGGGAGAAAAAATTAAAGGAAAGAATCTTCAAAATTAAGATTGCTCGAGGACAGGATGAATTTCAAATCTAAGTAAAGAAAAAATTAAATAATAAAAGATGGATGATAAAATCGTAACGAGAAGAAAGTAAAGAAGTTCAATCGAGATAATTAATGGTCTTTTCTATTTCACTTTAAGCACTCTGCTATTACCCGAAGAAGTAATGATTGTTAACGTCAGAATATCAAATTATGATAGACACAGATAAATAAAAGAAGATACAGAAAAAAAACTCGAGACTCAATTTACGATCATTGAAATAGCGAAAGTGAAAAGTATAAAACTATTTATTGTAATTTACGTTTCAAAACTTTTCGTATTTTTTACTTCCTTATTATTTAGAATTCTAAAAAATAAAAATGTTTTTTTAGTCTCTTTAGAAATTAGATCACAAAGAAAAATTTATTTTTAATTATCGGGAGAAAATAAACATAAAAAAGGTACTCCAGTGAACGGTGTGTGAGATCTAACACAAATGTATTCCGAGTAACATTACCACATCTTCGATAAAACAAGTGAAAACAGAAAAGCGACGCAAACAGAAGAGGGGTTAAAGAGTTGAGGTAGAAGAAGCCGTAGTGCTGCGAGCATCGTAATGCAAGGGACGCAGAAGCAATTACATAGGATCGAACCGCGGACTGGATGTCTTGAGGGGAAGCTCCCACAGCCGACATCGTATTGGCTACTCAGGGCGATGACGCCACGCAGGGAAGGGAGAGGATGTATGCGGTCGTAAGGGCAGGGAGAGAGAAGCGATGATGCTTGAAGAGACGTCGTTCAGTGGACTCGGAAGACATTTGGGATGACGGCGTCCACGGAGGGTGACGGAGAGCGAGAGGAAATGGCGCTGAAACAACTTCCGGGGCAGGAAAGTGTAATACTCTTTAATTCAACATACATACAGAGGGAGAGGGTGGGGAAGGTGGTTTAAAAAAATGAGGACTATGATGCGAATAACTGACAATTTTCTATAAGAGACTGGAAATAAATACACAGAATTTATGACATATGTCACTGAAATTGTAACAATGTAGAACGCGCAAACGATGGAACGTGGAAGAAGACGAAACAATATGGAAATTGAGGAAGAAAGACTGGAGAAAAGGAAAAGCGCGAGGTTGAAAAATAACAAAGAGACGGGGATGAAACAGGATTAAACGAAATTTTTGAAAGAAAATACTAACTATTATTAAGGTACATGGTTATATTTCACCCGTGTTCTTTCAAAAAAAATATATAAACATTATTTACTGCATACTTTTTCACTTTTGTAACATGTTAGGTTNTTTTTGAATCCGCCTCTGCCTTAGGGCCCTTGATCGGAATTGATGGGATGGTCCCTTGCTTGCTTCCGGAGAGTAAATTAGTTTTTTTCCCTCCACGTGGTCATACGCAGTTTGTAGTTTTTTGACAATAAATTTATTTATTTAAATTTATTTACTTGAATACATGAATACCAATATTTCTTGTACGCACCAACGTAAAATTTGAAATTGTAAAACATTTTAATTATTAAGAACATGCAATCAAATTATTTTTCTTTCAATTATACTTAGATGTACGGAAATAAAATGCGTAAATATTGAGTTGAATGGAAAGGGTAAAAGATGTGGTGTGTGAAGGAGAGATGAATTCCCATGTTTAGTGCTCTTATCACGAGAGGTCGCTTCCTGTAGGAAACCTTGCATCGGAATCGGAGTAGCGGCCAGCGATCTCACAACTAGTCACGTGACACGGTGCTTGTATGGGTTCTCACTATAGTTAGCTACCTCCTGTACAAGCGGCGAGATTTAATCAAGGGAAATATTTGTATGGCTATTGTCTCACTTGATACAAACCATTTGTGATACAAAAAAAGAGAAATTCGAATATTGTATGGAGGTAAAACTAAACCATCAGTACTCAGAAACAAATGAGTAATATTTGGGAGGAACACTGAATAAGGTTTTCATGTACTTTGGTACCGGAATATAGGCTATATTATATCTAAAAATTATGAAATTGTGGAGATTTTTGGTGAAAATATTTGCCAACTATCTCATTTTCTTGAAGGACATTACGGTGTGTGTTGGTAAGCTTCTTTCGAAGTTCAGTGCCTTATTTTGTTTAGCACATGTGGTTTGATTCACAATTATTTTTATAATTGAATACGTCCAACATTTTTAATAAATATCAATAAAGATTCAAAAATGATTATTTTCACACACAAAATTTCAAATTCAAATTTTTTTATTTTCACTGCCGCGAGGTTAGTCGTGGCAACTCAACTAGTTACTTCATAAATCATGGAAGTACATTTTAAAATTTGAACCATTTTGTTATCAATTACAAGAAAATATATTACAGTTTTTTTTATAAAACCATTACTCTAGTCTTGTTTAGACTGAAATTGGTTTTTAACAATTTGCGAGACCAATGTTTTTAAATTTTAATACGTAAAAAATTCATATTATTTCAAAAAATGAGTTACATTGATATAAACACGAGAGAATTTTCTACGGATAACTTTGTTCTGGTGATTACAAAAAAATTACAAATTACAAGGTTTACATATCTTGTGTTTTATGAAAATTAACATGGAAATTGTTGTGTTGGAAACATATTCTGTTCTCCCTCCACAAAATTATTTATTTGAACCTTCGACGTTCGCTGAACTCATTTTGAAGGTATATTAATTCATTAAAATTTCCAATGATCGTATAAAACAAAATAACTTAGAGGGCAAACTCCTAAAAACTGAAAATGAGAATATTAAAAAAAATACAATGTTTAACATCGTCCATTATTTCCGATGAAAAATATACTTGAAAGTTGCAAAAAACTCGAGAATTAAGAAGACTTGTGGAAATAAGATGAGAACTTTGCAGAGATGAGGAATGATGAATAAGTGGTTATGCATAAATCTGGTTGAGTTTAGTGAAAAACAGTTTGGTTGAATTCTTAAGCTCGCTCTAAAATGAAAATAAACGGTAATGAACTGTGTTGAAAAAGTTTTTCCTTTCAGACATTTTGATATAAATCCTGCGAAATGTCAGAAGAGGATCGCGCGGAATAGAATTTTTACCACAAAATATCTGGATAAAAAGCCTTACATTTCTTTGAAGTAGGTGGAATGAAGATTTTTGTTGTCTGTGGTTTTGTAAACAGTTATACATTTCAAACTACTTTTTCTGTGTATGAATTAAAGAACCGTTCCTTCATTAGTTAAATTCAACCAAAACAAATTATCTTATGTGTGGAATAATCATTTATTTCAAATTATGAACATAAATAATTAATATTCAACCACATTAAGTTTGAATATTACACAATCCCACGGGAATCCTAAAATACTATAGATCTTTTACATGTTGATATAAATTTCTTTTCAAAAATGTTCATTTATGAATTAAAAATACATTCATTTTCCACATGATCACTAGGCAATACACAGTTCACAGATTTAACTTATCTAACAAAAATAGGATAGGAAAGTTTTTTGAAAAGATAATGTATTAGATAAAAATATTATATAAAATATCGTTCTCTTGAGTTCAAGTTTATTTTCTACAGAGAATGTTTTATACTTTTCTTTAGAATTTTTGTATTTGTAATTTAAACGCTTTCTCTAGAGCTGTTTTTGTCAGTTTGACTTCTTTCAATTATTATAGAAAAACTTCGTGTATTTAAATGAGAACCAAGTATTCTCCTCTTTAGAAGAATTAAAAACATTGTCAAAACGCTGTAACAGCAGCAATGTTGCGTGAAGGGTTACCAAAAACATTATTACATGTATACAAAAAATTAAAACTTTTGGTGATTGGACCTAAAATCAACTGTACTTGTACTCACTTCCATGAGGTTCTGCCGTTCAGCATTCAAGTACAGACAATGCGTTACCTGTAAATAAACAGAAAAAGCATTTAAATTCCCCAGTATTTTCAGAGCAAGCAAATGAATTAACACATTTCGTTTAAAATGAGTAATACACAAATTCCATTTTCCCCGAAACATGTGTGACATTTAATAACGGTAGCTTTAATGTGACAGTAAATTATGAAAGAATAAATCAATTTTTCATCTTTATTATATTATTTCAGTATTATATCTGGGAATGAAAAAATATTATAACAGAAATGTTTCAAATTATTACATTGTTTTATGTACCGGAAACTCATTAAAAATTTAGGTCCACTGTATTGGAAAGATTTCCCATAAATTGATAATTTGCGAAGGGTAATCGAAAATATATCATTGACGTGTTTCAAGATTGCAAAATTTATTTTATTTTATGATGATATTTATAGAAGAAGTGTTTCTTAACAAATTGAATTTCAGCCATGCAGATCGTTTACGAATATGTCTTCTCATCAAATGAGTTTCTCTGGTACATTTTTGTTTTAAAAAAATTATCACTTTTATGTAACGTTACTTTAAATATCTTTCTCATAAATTTGTAACTCCCGCAACAGTTTATAAGTTGCATTTTAGTATCTATCTCATTTATTTCATGAAAATCTTACGATGTATACCTTAATTATGAAACCAAAAGAGCTGCGTCATCTACTTAATTTATTTCATCCATTATGTGGACGTCGTAAATTTCTGAGGCGCGTGCGAGCAGGACTGTTCTGGAATGGGATATTATCTGAGATAGAATTTACTCTTCTCGTAATTACCTGTTAACCAGACGAGCGTGGATTTAAGGCTTTGAAGCTCCGAGCATTCGCGTCTCCTTTGAAACAAATTACAGCAGATGAGGGCACATCCAGAAGCTCCGGCTCTGAATCTCTACGAAAGACTGACTTGTCCATCCAATCCAAAAGAATTCGCATTAGTTCGGTAAAGCAAGGAAACATCCGTGATTGACACATATAAACTTTTATCTTCTCATTAAATATATCATATTTTTCAGAATTACAAATGAGAATATTTATTGTACAAATTCTGAGATATTTGTCATACGTTTTAACAAATCAGCTTTTATGCAAAGCAATCGTTACAGATTGCAACGCATACAACATTGATGAAAGAAATGTTACTAACCCAGCCCAAAAATGTCTGTTAATTTATTTTAATTTTTGCAGGTACTCCAGAAAATAGCACCACTAGGATGAATTATTGTTTTATATTTCATACGTATTAAGAAGGTCACGTTTTTCTTCGAAAGTAAATGATTGAGGGACAGAGTGAATAAATTGGTTCTTTTGAAATAACATACATCGCCATATAATTATTTCAGTATAAAAGTATCTTCAGTCTAAAAGTAAAGGTGATTTACAAATTTCAGAACATGGCTTTCTCGAGAAATGGGATTTTTTGTTACATCCCGAAAATTTTACTTCCGACATAATGAGAAAATTCAAGCAAGTGTTATAAAAGAGGAATGTTTTAAGCAAGTGGTGTCTATCAATTAATCAAAATATTCTCTTGTCCTTCCTTTTGGAACACTTCATTTCTGCCAGTGTGGTTCAAAACTATTCATATCTATAAGTGGGTAATAAGGGCGATCATATTCTTTTTTGTAAGTTGACAAAATGAAGACATTCATAACATATTAATTGTACTATAAAACATAAACCTTTGAAGTATAAACAGAAAAATTAATATAGTTCATATATTAAATATTAGTGTTTAAAATTACTTATCTTTAATTTGTTGAATGTTTTTTTGAAATGATTTATGAAAAATAAACTAGGCTGGTCACGGTTTAATTACTGCACCAATTCATCCTGAGCTCAGGCGACATGTGTACGTTAATTTTGATTCATACTGTAGATTGAAATTTTTTTAAATAACCAGAGTTGAAATATGTTTATAACCAATAAAATTAATCATTTTCGTATTGGATCTTGAATTCACGCGACAATCAATCACTCCATCCATCTTACTTTTAGTGTTCTTCCCACACTTACAGTTGATAATTGAATTTAATGAAGAACCTAATTATCTCATTGATCTATAAGACATTAATTCTATTAACATAAATGAAAATTCATTACTCGTTCAAGAAAATCGTAAATTGAACTGGCTTCTACGTAAGAACAAATTTTTATAGCTCTTGACAATAAAGAACAAAACTAAGATTTTCAATAATATAAGGAGTTATATATTAGTATTTATTTTTATAGTTTTAATAAAAACGTACATTTCCTGGTGTTACCAATTGTATTAATTTACCTACTGTACAGACGACGAGCGTGCTATTTTATCCAATTATAAATTTATCTACAAAATTCCTTTGTTCCTTCTCTATCCAGGCGGTCAAATTGTAATCTTTAAAACAATATAAAGTATGTTTTTAACAAAATATTTGTTCATTGTTACATTCCTCTTTTCTCTCGGAGTTGCATTGAAGTGAATACTAAAGTGTGGTAATTAGTGAATTAATTATTCTCTTCTTTTTTATTTCCTTTTCCTTTATTTTGCGCTTTTCTTCAAGATTATGATAAATGTATTTTACAAAATTTTAATGTATAATTGAAGGGGATAAGTGTAAGAGAAAACCTTCTTTACTTTGTCTGCAAGAAAAAATGTATTATCACATTTCCAAAAAAAAATATTTCATTCTTCTTCTTTCTATTATTCTCATTTGTGAATTCTCAGCCCTAGGCTGGATAAAGAGGGGTAAGGGTAACATACCAAGCTTTCCCTTCTTTGATAAAATCACTTGTACAAAAATTTTCGGAGAGTTCGACCCATTTGAAGAGTGACAGCTCTTTGCATTGGTGGGAAAAGGTGTCGAGGGAGGCGCTATTTCTTTAGTCTCCTGAAGAGGTCTGGGAGGATAATGACAGTGTATTATATCCACTTCGTCAATCCTTTACGTCCTTCAATTTCTTTTTTTTTTTTTTACTTTCTCTGCAGGCTTTTTTAGTTTACCAATTGTATGGCCACAGCTATTACTATGCCTGCTTAATTATTATCCAATTCAAAAATTTTCGGACAATATGACATGTCTGCAACCGGACAACTTTTTGTGCGACCTTCATTACATTCTTCTTGATTCCCAGGTTATTCAAATTCTTCTTATATCTCTTTGATAATATGCCTTCGACAGACATCACTAACAGAACGATCCTAACTTTATATAATTTTCATATATACTTGATACCAATTACTAGGTTCCGGTTTATTATTATTATTGTTATGTAGTGATGTTCATTTCACATCTCTAAAAGTGTTCTAGCTGGTTCAAATTTCTAATCCAAGATTGCTATCCGCTCTCTAAAAGATTAGGTGCACTTTCTTAAGATGTGGGCTGTGCCAAAAAGAGCGATCTCTTGTATTTCCCATGCTCTTTGTTTGCCTGATATGGAATCTAAATGCTTCTTAAAATTTACAGATATTGCACCAAGGAAACCTACAATGACAGGGATAATCTTTGTTTTAACTCCCCACATCCAACTAATTTCGATAGCCAAATCTTTGTATTTTAGCATCTTTTCTGTTTCTTTTGCGCTATTATTATTATTTTTATTATTATTATTATTATTATAGTTGAAATTTATTTTCTTCGAAAACGCTGTTTGATAAAATGGCATGGGCTCAGTGGCCAAGTATCCATTTCCTTTTCAAGTTTCAAGAGATAAAAACTTTCTATCTATATGGACTGTTGCAATAATGATGGCTTTCTGAAGAGTTGTGTAAATGTGCTTGGGTAAATTTAATATTTTAAATTAGAATGTATAGTTTTTGGAATTACTCCTGTTGCAGAGATTATTATTGGGGCTATATGGACTTGTTTCATTTTCCAAATTCTATGAACTTCCTGGGAAAGAGGGGTGTATTTTGAAATTTTCTCAGCTATTGTCTTCTGCGGGTTTTTTGTGTATGGCACTGCAATGTCTATGAAGAATATGGTCTTACTTCTTTGGTCAATTAACGTTATATCTGGACGGTTGTGGTGGATGGATTTATCTGTGAGGATGGATCGATCAAAATATAATTTATGGATTTTGTTCTCTTACACTGTCTCTGGTTGATACTTATTGCTATTATATTATTATTATTATTTATTTTCCATTTCGAACGACGATGTTAAGAGTTCGATATGCTACTCTCTTTCAAGTTGCAATCAGCATCCTAAGTGACGGAGTCGGTGATCGTGGTACGTTCTTATAAAACCTTATGTCAAATGTTTACCGGATCTCTTAATGCAATTCTTCTTCTTCTTCTTCTTATTATTATTATATACCTGATTGCACCTGTTGTAAAAGCTATCTCCAAACAAATACGAATCAGTCAGACCTCGGACTGTTTTTGCTGCGGAAGGAATAGGTGTCGTGATCCCCGAGTATCTCGCCACGGAAATCCCGAGTGCCGCAGCACTTACTCTGTCCAGGAAGCGGAATCCTTCCTCGCAGTAGCGGCGGACGGCGTATCTCGCTCAGCGGAAGGAGTGCGGGTGGAGGGACGCAAGGGAGTGTGACAGGGATCTTTATGGGAGGCGTGGCCCCATCATAAAGCCACCTCGCGCCGTCCGCCCACAACGCTGAGCCACCTCACAATCAGGAGCACAACTCTGCACTTCGGTACGCGCTTGAGTTGTTTTGCTTTCGTACCCGCGGAGGATGAAGCTCGTTGTGTTTCGGATTTGAAAGGTTGTGAGATCAGATCGTGGTTAAGGACTGGATCATTCGCAGATACGACGGGGTCGGTAGGTACTTTATAGGACTCTCAATGAGAACCTGTGGCTTCGTGGGTTCGTTTTGTGAATTCTAGAGCAGCAGTTCGTAAAACATGATCCTCGGAAGGGTTACAGGGGTTCCGAGAATTAAGACTTTGGCATAATTTTCAAACTAATATTAATAAAACGATATAAAATTTTCATTAATTCCATATTAAATAGTTTCAAAATAATTAGTCTTTCTTTTTAAGTCAGATATGATACCTAGTTCTTCAATTAATTAAATAATAATAAAAAAGAAATTGTTTGTATTTCCACAATTACTAATTCATTTTATTTGTAGGAGTTGCGGTTCCGCAAAAAGGTCGATAGTTTTTAGGGTTCCACTGATCCAAAAGATCGAAATTGGGAACTGCTGTTCGAAAGGATCTGAATCTGTGGTTGCCAAAGTGTGCGCCGAGGCTACTTGGACACAAGTACATCAACACACTAAGCCAACAAATGTAACGGGTTAAAAATGTATAATTTATATCTCGTTTCCGTTTTCAATATTTCCCTTAAACGAGAACTCTTTCAACCGAATATCGGATATCTGAAGGTCCTGAATACATTTACGCACAGTATAACTTCACTGATCACCAGACATATACTATAAAACACCTTAGCGGAATTACCAAATAAAATTTTTACTATCAAAATTTTTATAATCAACATAATATGTTAGGGGTACCGTCGGAAATAATCAGATAAAGAATGTACCGTGTTTAAAAAGTTTGAGAGCTTATGATATGTGTAAATAAGCGTGTTAGTTGAGTAGTTAGGAATAAGATTTGGAAGTTGAAAGTTTTGATGGAAATAAACGCGCGGGATGTCCTTTGGACTGGGATAAAAGTGGGGGACTTACTATCTAAACGGTTGCACTGGTGATATAGATAATATAGGATAAAAATGATTTTGAAGTCAATAGATTTCAGAGAGAGATCGAAGAATTGAATAGAATGTAATAAAGGTATCCAATGGAAGGGGCCCCTATAGATGCCCCTTCCCCTTACGCGCGTGATGTAATGGAACTAATGCGCTAGTATCTAAACCATATATTAGGAATAAAAATTCCGCGCTGCGCGAAGATTCTTTATTATGAGCGTAAAAAAGCAAATATGTTTGAGTGGATAAGAAGAAAACACAGACAAAATAGGGAACTAACTATATATCGTATAACATAACANTATATATATATATATATATATATATATATATATATATATATATATATATATATATATATAACCAGTGAATAAATGGAGTGAATGGGAGGGGGGAAGAGATTTCAATTGGGTTTTCCCTCGCTAAAAATGCCGGTAGGTGTATGTTCGACTCTCCACATCTCTTCTTCAAAATCTGCTAAGGTTGTAGAGCATTCCTCATATCTCAAAATAGTTCAAATAAATTGACGAAGAGTCAGAGTAGAAAAACTAACTGATTTTCTGAGCACGTCCTACATAGTTATGAAAACGTCTTCAAATAAAAGAAAGTTACACTGAGTGTGTTGTTTTGAATATTAGTAATAACCAATACCTTCAGGATCCTTCTTTTTTTTAAAGATTATTACAATTTTTATTTGTATTTCCTTATGTTTAGGATTCTCAATTGTCTCTAGTTAATATATGCATTCATATCTTAACTCTGCGTCTCGCGGGCCTTATTATTATTTTTCTTTATTTCTTGGTTTCTGGAATGTAAAATTATCCACGTATATAGAATGTACTCTAAAACCAATAAGAATAAATAAACAAAAGTGTTATATCCATAATTATTAATAAGATGTTTTTATCTGGAATTCATAGAAATAAGTTACGTGAAAGTGATAGTCAGTAACTCAATAGTAAATTATTTTTCCATGTAATTGATGAAAATTCTAACTCTTCATTAAGTTATTTTAAGACGCAAAAACCTAACTCACGACTACATCCTTTGGGGAATTGTTCACAGCATACTTAATCTTTTCCGACTAGTTTCGCCGCAGGTAAGGCCGGTCTAAAGATCTTTTTATTCTTTGAATTTTCTTCAAGACAAGCTTTCATACGCTTACAAAAAAATTTAGTTCTATAGGAATCAACAACGTACTGCTAAAAACCAAAAGCGGTTAAAAAAATTAAAAGCATTATTGTTTCATCCGGTCTCAGAAACCGTTACACGCCGATGGAGGGTGAAGTAAGAGCGATACACTTTACTTTCATGAGATAATATAGTATATCGCTTAGCGTTTTTCTGACAAACATGAACGAAGAAGTACTTCGTGGAGATTGCCGTGCTGGAGGTATAGAAGGCGAAGAGGACGCCTAAGAGAACGAAAGCATTGAGGATTTAACGACGAGATGGCGCTGGTCGCCTCGAGCTGTTTTGGGCGGTTCTCTTCGCCCCCTGGCGCCCGTTTGACATTCAAATGAGTCTTTTATTAAGGAGATCCGACCAAGTTTCCTTTGTTTCCAGAACCCACAGGGCGTGTGTTTACTGAGAAAGATTGAGATGACGCCTCGAGACTAAATGGGATTTCAGAACTCGATAACCATGCCGGTAGAATTCAGGCTCCACCTAAAATGACACGAGACAACTGAATTATGACTCGAGGGAAAAAACAGTATTGCGTTGTAGCTTAGTTTTATTAGTTTCAACGATGTTAATTTGTTTCTACGACGCTAATTTTGTGAATCTTCAAACTTTTCTCCATCGAGTTGCCGTGTCTTCTTTTCGTATTATAAAATATATCCCGTTCATTAAAATTAACCAGTGAAAAAGGGATAAAGATGATTTATGTGTGTTTCAAAGCTTAGAAGTAGTTAATTTTACTTTTGGAAATATAAGATGAACTTGAATGCGTGAGACTCCTCAATTGTTTTGTATGAAAGCAAAGTCCTTTGAGAAAATGTATGTTAAAAGACATTTCCTTCTTTTTTGTGGTCGTGAGGAAAATAATTTTGTTTTCTGTTAGTAGAATAGATATTCCTTTTTCTTTTCAAAAACTTTATTTCTTTTAATATTAATCACCTTTCCCAATGATGTACGCATACCAAATTCATGTTCACATATTTAACTCATGAATTGCCGGGCATTCCCTTGTATTATTTTAATAGCAGAACGATATTATTGTAGCTTCCATTATGAAGTAAAATATTGCTTAGAAATTGAAATGTTTTCTCATTATGTATATATGTTCTTATTTTAAAATCATTCTCACGTGGTTTTCTATGCAAAATTTTAAAAATATCCTTGAACACATTAAACTTTAAAACGAGGTAATAAAATCTGCACTACGATTACTTTTAGACATTACTTACCATTTTTTTTCAAAATTTAAACTATACAAATAAAGTTAAAAAAAACTCTTAAATAATGTGAAGCATCCTCATAATAGGTCATGTAAATTCCTTAACCGTATTTCTAATTTCTCCTTTCGCACGTTACTAATAATATAAGAGATACAAAGACAAATAGTGCATGTAGACTAAGTTAGGTGTATCAGGTATCAAACGAACTTTTTGGAAGTATTTTCTCAGTTGAACAATTGAGATAGCTAGAACTTCATTACACAACTAAAATAACTATTTTAATCTCGTGTCTTAATTAAATACTTCATAATTAAACAAAATATATAACAAGTTTCTCAAGCAAATTAGAACATTATATGATTTTAAAAGTTTGAGGAGTGTCTGTTCAACATTTTCTTCATTTTTAAAATTATTTTTTCTCGTCATGTGATTGTAGTTCTTGGATCTAAAATCACCTTCAATCCTTTTTATAAAGACGGATTTTCTTGTTAAAATGTTCTCCTTACTTTGGGATCCTATCTAAAAAGGAATAATTGTGCCCATTTTCTTAATTTTGATTTCACGTTATTTAGTTGGAAACAAAGGATTACGTTTCCTTGACTGATGAATGGTAACAAAAAAAAATTCAATCTAAAGAGTATATTTTGAAAGAATTCAGATGATTCAATTACAGGTTTTACTGTTTCCTGAAAAATCCCTAATGTTGTAAATAGCTCTCTCTACCACCCCTAATCAAGTGTTTTAATACGATACTGATCACAATGAAGATAAGAAAGTGGGTCAAAGGCTAGTTTCTAGTCGTAGGGGTTACGTAGGTCGGTTGGAGGGTTTGTGCGCGATTAACGGGACACTCTCTCCTCTTACACGTTTATGCATGTTTCTCTTGGGCATTACGAGCATTAGCAGGCCACCCGGGGTTAGACACCAGCTGGGACCATCAGCCACCGTTGTATAGTCTCTGCGTACGGGGTTGCTCTTACCAGATTCCATTGCGACTCCATTTTGACGTGTCACACTCCATTGCACACGCAGTACAAAACGTGATTTCCGTTGAATAAAGTGTAAATCTTTTTCGAGTCTTAACAACTACTTGTAGTCAAAAACTAGTTATCGATACATTGTGTTAAGGTGACTAGCGATATGAACTCTTCAAAATATATGGACCAGTTTCTGATTGTCCCAATGTTACAACATATGAACTAATCTTTCATTAGACTATTTATTAGCATCACTATCACAATATTGTCATTACATTAGTTTTCTCAGTGTAATAACAAAAAATAAATGCATATGAGCGAGGGCATCATCAAACTTTTTTTTATTCTGTGGACGAAAGTTCTTGAAGCAATGTTATCGTTGCGGTTTCTTATTTAGTAGAGACACTCAAATCCTCTTCCGACAGAGCGTGTTTGGTTTGATTAAATTTGTATGTCTGAAACCGCATCTATGCGTGTTTCGCTTAATGATTACAAGGTGTGACAGTGAGCAACACTTAAAGATTTGCAGAATTCCAAGTGGATTTATCCGAATAGCGTTAAGAATGCAAGATAGTAATATCAGAGGAATACTTGATTTTCTGATTTAGTTAATAAAACTATATATATATATATATATATATATATAGTTAATAACGCCATCTATATATTTCTTCTCAAGACTTTTGTCATAAAATGTTCCGAAAAACGAAAGGTTGAGCAGAACACATTTCCGAAATGAATCCACATACATAACTGATTTCGGGGAAAGGAAACAATGCGGAGATAATAATTAAGAATGTTACTTTCTGGGGCAGTATATAATGAAAACCAATAAAAAGTGAGGTTTCAAAACTCTTCATATTATTAGGAAGTTCCAAGTCAACGGTGTTAAAAATATTTGGTATAATGACCATTCTCGGGCGGGAGATCCGAGGGACTTGATCAGACGGGACGGGACAGTGATTCCGGGTCCGTTCCCGACCTGGACGGTGCCCACACGCACAAGGGACTGGGGAAGAATCTGACTCATAATACATGTTACAGACCAATCTCACCAATTTTTGTTGTATTTCACTTCTACAATGAATTGATCTGAAATATTTCAATAGTTATCGTAACAGAAAAAAAAATAGTTTGTATTGGTCGAGAATACGTCGAGACACTCCATCCGCGGATTATTTACCTGGTTTTCGATTTACAACTAATTACCAGTGAGAGAAAGAAGTTCAGATAAAATTCCATATTCAACACATTATTTAAAACTTTTTCCCTTCAACGTTTCTCCAGCTCCAAAAAAAATTATCTGTAGTGGGATATATTTTCCATGTCATCGATTTGAACTGCAACGTTCTTCAATATTAAATATTATGGTATGAACATTGAGGAAACTATTATTTTCTACCATTGCGTAATCATTCGACATAAATTTTATTAGTTTGTGAAATTACATTTCTTGATCGTTACAGCAGATCTTATTCATAATTAGTTGAGTGGAGCGCGCTTAATGCAGCAATGTACGAGCCCACAAATGTGGGACTCTAAAAAACTAAATGTGGAAAAGTGCCAGTAAACTTATAAAGCAGTAGTGGAAGGAAAGGGAAATATGTGAAGAATATATGAGTCTTTGAAAAGTGCATACAAATGTGCAGGGTCTTCTTAGTTGGAAAAAAATGAAGATAGTAGCGGGATGTAAGTAAAAAAAGAAGTTTCCGAGCAATGTTAGAGGTTGGAGAGGATCGCAGCTTTTTAATTACGAAAATATAATGAGTGGTGTATACAGGGTGCTTTTTCTCTTAATGAGCTAAAAATGTAGGTTCAGTATTCATAGCAATTTAACATATGTTTTAAATTTGATAAAATCATTTAACTTTTGTATATCCTCACACTTATTTCTATATGCTTTTCTATATTTAATTTAGGAACTCAATATGAAAATTAATTAAATGACCAAATGACTGAAACGTCGTACATACTATACCACCGTACTTTCACAGTCATCAAAACAAGATAGTTTTAATAAAATAAGGAATGTTTTATTTAAATACTATCTATCACACGTTTTAACAATCACGTTTCCCGAAAAGGATGAAAAACACACATATTAGTTGAAAATATAAGTACAACTTGTTTTGGATATAAAATATGATTGTGTCTTTTAGTACAACAGTAGTGTGAGGTATTAGTATCCATTCAACCAGTTCTCCAGAAATAAAAAAAACCGTTTTGCTCAAACAGTTTTATCGGTCCCGATACAATTGAATTGAAATAAAAAAAACGCATTATAAAAGGAAATTTTGTTACAGAGTTAAGCAATGTTAAAATAGCGTTAGAACACCTGCAGTGTGCATTTACCGGAAGAATGTTCTGTGGGTTGGTGCACACAATGCAATTATCGGTATCTGTCGAATAATCGCAGGATCGCCAAAGCTATATTTGGTATCATCGCATTCAAATCCGAATCGAATTCATGGTAATGGCAGTCCTAGTATTGCGCATTGCGTGTTGTGTACAGTAAAAAGCATGCTACTCCCGACGGAACATTTTGCAGCTTTCAAACATTGAGCTGTTATGGTAACGTAGGTTATTCCATGTTTCCGCTTGTTTAATAACATGTTGTGATACCCATGATCATTATTGATTCCCGAGATTTATTCTTAACAAATACTATTATTCATTATTTCACAAAAATATGGCAATACTTATAATACAAAAATGTGTATTCTATGCTACATTTCTAAAGACTATTATAAATCTGAATAATATATTATAAAGTAATTTTATTTCTAAGACGTATGCGTTTTCTTAATATAATGTAATCAAAGCTGCTCAAATTTTATCGGACTAAACATATTGCTATAGTGCTTCGAGTAGCAAAAGATGTAATATCCCTGAAATAAATGTTTAAGGGAACTAACAAAACATTTTCAATGTTAAAATATAGTACTTATTTTAAACTATTACAATGATACAGTGAAACTGTAAAATACTTTCTGATTGTGTTGATATATTGCTGCAACGGAGACAAAAGTTGGGTGGTGTGACAGGTTAAAAAATATGACATATTATATATATATATATATATATATATATATATATATATATATATATATATATATATATATATAAAGTTTAACTTTACAATAGAAATATAGTTATACTCCAAGTCATGTAACTTTGCCGAAAATGATGCAATATGGCTGCCTAATACTTCTACGAATTCAAGTTATATCCAAATAAATATTAATAGCAGTCACAAAAGCGGCTATTTGCTTTAAAGAAATACAGGTTAAAAACACAACAAAATAAGAGAGAAAGTAATATTCGTTCCTCACGTTTTATGCAGAAAGAACAGAATAGCGCCACCAGACCACGCGAATTGAATTGGTATCCGTGGTTGGCGATGGTTTTAAGTTTCCAGAAATTCGAATGTCCGGTCAGCATTACTCGATGTTCAAATATCATTACTCTTATGGGGGCCATTCTTTATATAATCGGCCAAAAACAAAGTCGACCATCGCGAACATCAACAAAAACATTTTTTTCTAGTTAATTACGTCGAAATACGGACAATGTCACGGATTTTCGCGATTGTTTTTAAAAAAATACCAAAATGTATTGAATTTTCGTTGGTAAAAATTTCATCCATTTTTTTCATAATTGACAGAAATATAGTCAATTACATCGAGGTATTATATTTAACGTTTTAAGTAGTTTTTCAGAAATCGTGATTATTAGTCTTTTGAACTCTATTCATAAGTAAAACTCAATTGACTGTAATTGTGTTTCCAAAGTTTTAGTAACACTATTTGAGTAGTAAGAAAAAAGTAGAATATTATGAATTATGTTATAAAATAAAATCTACTTAATATTTTTAGTTCTCTCGCACACGTATTAATTATGTACCATGCATTATTTGAGAGTGCCCACCGACAAATGGCTATGACGTAACCGATAATCCTCAATTTCGGGTAATCCACACATTCAATTTGAAGAAAAACGTTCAATAATGATCGAATGTCAGTAAAGTAGAAACTCAGTAATCAGTGGAGACGATATTGTTGGTTAAACTAAGCACTGGATTTTAGATCCATTTTTACTTGAAATATTCAATTCGCCGTTGCGAGGAACAATAACAAAGCATGTTCATTGGAAATTTAAAAACTATTAGTTCGCAAGAAGAAAATTACAAGAAAAGTTGACAGTTTTTCCGCAAGAAAACTGTTTTCATTTCAATATAGGTCTAAAATTGAGGTCAGTTCACCGTGTACAAATCATGAAAAAGTATTTTTAACTTCTTGAGCAAAGTGTGATAAGTTTTTGTGAACCTTAAAAAATCATGCTTCGTTGATTAAAAAATCATTGTGGACTATCACATGTGACTTCGAAGTTAACATAATGAAGAATTAAAGGAAATTCATCATCTTTTCAATGAGCGATTTCCTGATTCAAGTGTTTCTTTTTCAAAACTTGCGCAATTGCGACCAAAACAATGCGTTTTAGCTGATGCTGCAGGAACTGACTCACAATGTGTGTGCAATCCATTAGAATTTTAAATTGATGTTAACGGGTACACAAGAAACGCAATTGACTGTTATAGGTAAAAATTTACAAAATTACGAGTCAATTACTTATGAATAGAGTTCATAAGACGAATAATCATGAATTCTGAAAAGCTAGTGTAATCGTGAAATATAATACCTCGTTGTAATTGACTATATCTCTGTCAATTATGAAAAAAAATATGAAATTTTTACCAATGAAAATTCAATGCATTTTGGTATTTTTTTAAATAACAATCTCGAAAATCCGTGCTTTCGTCCGTATTTTTGAAAATTAATTTTGAAAAAAAGTAGCATTTTCCGTTTTCGAACTCAAAAATGGTCTTCGTTTGACAAATAATATAATAATATGGTTGAAATAAATAAACTGTAGTCTAAACTTTCCGTATTAAAATGGTCAATTTTCTTTGGCCGATTATACAATTATTCCCATGGACGATGGCGAAGTAAAAGAGTTGGCTACACTGTGCACAAGCTTTGTACCAACATCAAGCCAGTTAAGACTGACAATAAATGAAGAAATAATTTATTGTCAAGAGAGCTGTTGCAAAGTACCTATGGCCATGTTGAAGACAAAGTAATTTATTGCGACTAATATACAAGATACTAATAAACATTGTGCATTTACGTTCATGTTTTTTTCTTAAGTTAAATTTATTGAAGCAAAGAAACATGGCTTCGAGAACCACCTGGTCGTTTGCTCTCCGATCCGCCGAACACGACAGTCCGGATAGACGAGCATTGTGCATCTTAAATAAGGTTTTTGTTTATCTAGGCTCAAGAGTCTCCTCTAATCTACAAATTATTATCACGAACAACATATTTTAAATGATGAAACATGAGTAAAGTAGTGAAAATAATAGGTCTACTTATATATTTTCTATCATAAATGTTCAACTAAGTTATAGTATTAACAGTTTAGGTGTAAGCTTTTATTCGACCAAGATTTTTTATGATATTCAAGAAATCCTTTCCTCGAGATGAGTTCATTACATTATATATAAAAGCTTAAAAGAATTTATACTATAAGATGAAGAAGAGGAGGAAGGAAGAGGGGGAAAACCACGAGATTTAAGTTACTGAAATAAGTGTGTAGTACTTACAAGGACAAACAATAAAACAATATAAAAATAAATACATATTTAGTGTAATAACTGATAATCTAGTAGAAAAAAATATATTGCAACAACATTCCTGTATAGCTACCAACTGCACAACTGCTTCTACAATATAAAAGAATGTATTGATTTTAATAAAAGGTAAATTGGTATTATACTTTATCACGCCATTGATGTAGTACGTACAAAATAACTTACAACAATTTCAAAACTATTTTCTTGCATGCTTGGGTTGTGTCTTTTGATTCATACTAGTTTAGTTTTGTGTGTACTCAATCTTGGATGGTTGCTTACATTAAATTCTGTAGCCCCACACTAGGCCGAATTTTTCTTCCGGTAGGGGAGGATTTTTTATACTGATACTCTAGGCTCATATCTAGTGACAGCGTCTATTAAAATAATAAATCTTGAATATAGTGTTATTTTAATACTTACGATTTATAAACGCTATTTTCCGAATAATCTACAGTTCGGTAATCATACGTACTTGTGAAATAATTTTTTTGTGTTAAATACAAATTTTCTGATGTTCTATTGATATTATAACACGTAGCTAACATGTTATCTTATCTATTATAGGAGTTTATAGGAATTAGCAGAAATTTTCTATCCGCCGCTACCTTAGGGTTCTTGATCTGAATTGATGGGATGGTCCCTAGTTTGCTTCCGAAGTGTAAATTAGTTTATTGTCCTCCACGTGGTCATAAGCAGCTTGTACTGATTTTTTGACAACAAATAAGAGACGAGGTAACAAAAATTTAACCGCAGAAAGTTGTGAAATCAAGAGATACGGGAGAGACTTAAGTACAAATAAATTAACTAAGGCAAATACTTGAGTAATGTTTGTGATCAAAATAATCAATAATTCCTAAATTTAATGATTTATTATGTCAAGACGTAAAATCTGTCCAAAGCTCTAAATTGATATCATTGATACTTCGATTTTGACTTTTGATGATGTCAACCAGTAATAAATTTACCGAAATTGACCCCGTGTAATTCGGGAAGTAAGAGGAACAAGAGCTTGTACATAAAATGGATTTAACTAAGTGCATAGAAGCCCCGCGATGGTGCAAATCTCCGCCCTCTACCTGTCTCCTGTACGAGGAGGGGTCAAACGTGCGAGAAATGTTTCAGTGCAGTGCATGGCAGTGGCCTTTCGCCTCGGACTTGGCGGATACAAAACGTCTAGATAGCGGACAGGCACTTTCTGAGTTAAGTGCTATGCGGGGTTTACCCACTATCTAGTATCATGAGTCATTGCACATTTAACCCCAATTATGTGTGTGCATGAATTTAATTGTTCATTACACTCATACACATTTTAAAATAAAACATTCTAACAATAAAATGAAATAATTCTTTGGGTGATTTTGCTAGTTATCTTCCTGTAGATAGTTTACGGTACTTCGACTACGTACTTCTTCCTTTCCACGGTGCCATGAACTCTGAACATCGGAAGAGGGGCGCTCTGTCGTGGCAATGCTAACCTTGAAAAAGTTGTCTTGGTCTCGGGGGAGGATGACAAGAAGAGGAAATATTAAGATACGAGGTAGGGAAGTAGGAGAGAGAAAATAAATGAAATGATAATACAACAACGAAACCTAAGGAATAATGAGTGATGAATAAAATAAAAAGTTTTTGCAGATTGAATAGTCAAACTAAACCCTTAATCCAACAAGAATAAGTGATTCGAATGAAATTTATGTTTTGAAATGCATTGTAAAACTATTGTCCTCGTCTTTTAAAATCGAATTTTAGAAATAGATTATCCGTCTATATACAGCTATTGAGTCCTAGGCTAAAATAATTGTGTATTTCTTATGGTTCCAATACAATTTCTGTTATATTCCAACATAACATTTCATTAATCAGTAAATCGTCTCAGAGAAAAAGGTATTGGATAAAATCATCAGAGAAATGAATCTCTTCAATTTGTGTTCAATTATCTAAAACAGGCAATGTATAATTAAAGAAATTCAACTCCTGATCATAATGCCCTGCCTATTTAGCATTTCTCTTCTGAGTTTGATGTAATGGAGACAAATAAATAAATAAGTAATTTATCGTTAAAAATCCGTCAGTGTTTCGTAATAATAACGAAGCCGTTACTGGAGAGTTCTGATCGAGTTGATATTCCGTCACACCCCAAGAATAATTTTACCGTTAAAAATGACACTAAAATAGTATGTAATTAATAGCAGCAACAGGAACTATGCGGATGATTGTATGGGTAAATTCAGCTACTTTATCCGAAAACAAACAAAGGACCATCTTGTCTTATTACCTCAAGAAAACCGACTATTCTGTTGTGAGACCTTGGTAAACAGAGCAAAAGTTTCCCAACAGCTCCAGAGCGAAGTGTGCTTAGGCGTCTGATGGCTGTTGCGAGGCAACGAAGGCGTCAGATGCCGCCAGCGATTACCTCGCAATTAGCTGCAGAGCCGCTGAGCCTCTCGGTCTTCGCGCGGGGGTTGTCAATTTAACAACACGAAATGATGGCACGGATAGGGAGAAAACGTGATGGAATGGAGGATTGAAGGCAAATAGTTATTTAGCAATGAAAGCACATGTTTTATATACTTTTGTGAATATATATTGCGAATTCTTTTTACTCCAACTTCAACAAGCAACCAAAAAAAAAAAACACAATTTACAATTTTATTTCTAGCCAAAAACTTCTTTTGATCGTAATTCTTGGTATACCAATCAACAGATCAGAAAAACGAATATCTTATGTTTGAGTTCGGGCTCACTAGTAATTTTGAAGCGTAGGAATATTATATACTTTGATGTATTAATTTAAAAATTCAATTTTGTGGGGTCTTGTTATTAAAAGATTTATTATACATGTCATATCTTCTGATTAATTCTGAAATACTAAATTAAAAAACAACATCTGAACGTTTAATATAATAGTATATTAGAAAACTTGTCACTGGGGTGTATTTTCGCATCAGAAATTATTTCAGTCTTATTTCCAACCGGAAAGAAATGGGTTTTTTTCCCCTCAATATTTCGAGAAACCTTTCTGAAACGAATTTCTCTTCCATAACCCACAATCACCACCTATTCTGGGACCGCATCATTTTCCTTGACAGTCTCTCCCTCAGCCACTCTATGACTCCGCTGGAGCTTCGCAACTCGGCCGCGGCGCAGCGCGATTGGCACGGAACGCTCATAAATCGAAGCTAAAAGGAAATAGCTCCATTTACTCCACTCTGGATGGAAAACCTCTCGAAAAGAACCTCACGGAAGATTTATGAAAAGATCGTCGGTTACAGAGCTCTGAATTAAATCGTTTTTTTTTCGTACGGTGCTATATCGTTATGTTCGACTCTGCAAGAAATGAAAACACGCAATTCATACTTCATAGCCGTAAAAAGAATTTCTCTTGGCTAATAAAAAAAAATGCTTTGCGACGATCCCGCAGAGGAAGAGTAGGTTCGGGCGGCGCGCTCCTATGCCGACGGACGGTGAACGGATGGTCGGGGAGTGGGGGTTTACTACCCTTATGGTCGTAAATTGCGATGGACGCAACATGGCGACGCCCGTTCGCCTACGTCACTTGGTGCGTTGCTTTTATGACTGCGGCCAGTGAGAGAGCGCATGTCGTCGGAACACTGGAGCAGACGGTGGCTGATAGAGAGTGGGGGTTTTTCATAGCGAAGGTTTGGCAAAGATAGTGAATGGGAGGGACGGATGTTTGGGATGTGAGGGTGGGTGGATGGCGCCGAAGGACGTCAGGTAGACATCGAGGACTTGAGGATGTCAAAAGGGATGTGACGATTAACGAATTTACGAGGGAAGTAACCTACAAGGATGCAGGGGAGAAGATAAACAAAAAGTGAAAAGTACATTCTAAAGACAGTAACGGAAAAAATAGTAAGCGTTCATTTCTACGAAGAAACCTTAATTAGAAAAAGACCCTTAATATTTACAAAAGAGAAATTTTTGACAAATATTTACCAAATTTAATGTATATCATATTAAGAATACATTTTCTGATGTAAAAAATATAGAAAAAGTCAATGACCATACGAGAAAAAAGGTCGAGGGAGGGAGAATTGAACTAAAAAAAAAATCAAATGGTGGAATAGAATCTTGGACAAAATTTAGCTTGTTGAAAAGAGAATCGACCAATGAGAAGAGAGATAACATGATAGAAGGTCACCATGATAATAGAGATGTTTGGCTTTGACCTGTGGTGTGGTTGATGTGGTTGTATTATGCAGGATGAGACCGTGACCACATTGAAAACGAAGTGGTCAGAGAATTCGATTCCGATTTTAGATGTTGGAAAGCACGGGTTTGCAAACAAGCCGTGCTGAAGGGCGAAGCTAAGTACACAAAACTGATTAAACTTGTCTCTGATTGTTTTCCTGAAGTTGCCAACTGCAATGTTTACATTCTAGGATCAATTCTGATAGGTTATGTTGTATCAATAACGGTGAATACAGTTTCATTACATTCGTGGACTAGCTTGGTCGTAAAACTTTATTGTCGACGTGACTCCTGTAAATGGGAAAATTATGTGTTCACAGAACTTCCTATAGAACTAAGGGAAATCACTTGTTAAAGTGTTGTGATGAAGTTATATTCACGCAGAAAACAGTAATACAAGGGTGCAAAATTTAGAGGTACCGAGTTATTTATTCATAAATTCAACAATTAAAAAAAAGTAAGGTGTTGTACTTCCAAAATAATTTTTCATATACATGCATATTTTTCTCCCGTGTACCTAAACGTGAAGGAGATTTGTGATTCTACAGCAAGATAACCACAACTACGGCGAGATAAAGATGGAAAATTCCCGGTTCGTCGCCATTTCCATCTGGTGGTGGTTACCACAAGTATCACGCATTATTGTGTATCGCCTGGGTTCATTTTTCTCCTGCATGATGTGTGTCTGTGGTATTACGAGGTATCAGTCCATGATGGAAATAGTGGTGTAGAGTAGTGGAAGGCGAACGAGTGGTGTAGTGGTTAACACCTTACCGATCAAAGAAAATCCCGGGTTCGATTTCCGGCCCGTAGCGATTTCCATCTGACAGTGATTATCACATTTAAAATATACTTCAACATCATCAATTTTTAATATTTTGCGCAATTATTTGTGAAAACATTTTCATTTTCTATTAATGGACATGAATTATATTGGCAGTATAATTTATAATGTATATGAAATTGCATCTCTTTAATGTCTGAATGCAACAAAATCTCCTTGAAGCTAAAAATGAACGTTGTTTCACTAATGTATTCAACATTCCATTCTTTTTGGAGGATTCAAAATTATTAAACCGACGAATTATTAAACACTATTTAATTAATGAATACTTTTAATGAATTAATGATCTGTTTTAACTTTGTGTGAGTTCAATAGGCTTAACTAGCCGATATGTTTTCTGATTAGCAATCAGGAAAACTTAGTATTTCACTCTCTGATAGTGTGTCATCCCCATACCAGTTCTTTAGTAGCGAACATTCAGTGTGTCAAATACGTTAAGAATATGTTAAAAGGAAATCTATGTTCAGGTTTTTACATCTCTGAAGTGTAATCGTTTGGGAGCTAAAAATGTCCAAATATTTATTAATATTTACCTCAGTTCCAATCTCTACAGGATTTATCTTTTCTACCCTTTTGGAATCTGTTTATTTTCACAGCTTATACGAAGGTTTTCTCTTTCCATAATATTCGAGCAGCAGCATATATCATCAACACATAGACGAATTTTAGGTACTCGTTTCTATACTGTCGGACGATAATTATTTGGTTCGTGGAACTCTTACCATAAAATTAAATAAAGATACTTGTAGGCGTCAGGATTCCAGGTAAATGTTGTTTGCAACTAGATGCGGTGAAATGCGTTTACCGAAATATTTCAATTCTTCTTCTGTCTTCACAGAAATGTTTGATATTTATAATTACGGTCCTCGTGTTTTTTTAGCTTAAAGCAAAATTGTGGTTTCCTAAAATATTCATGTCCAATTAAATTGCGCGATAACTGACGAGCTTCTTTCACCAAACTGAGCTTTACTGAACCAGGATGTTTTCTCGAACAATTTAATTCTCGGAGATGTAATTCATCATTAGGAAATAAGAACAGAGTATTTTCGTTACTCCACATCTCCATTCTAGTCTCTTTAACTTTTCCAACAGGTATCACGTTCCATGTACACTGTCCTATGTAACTGACTTTCATTTCGTTTCCTTTCTTTCCTCTGTTTCAAAATGAGATACCTCTATTCAATACTCTCTTCTCTAACGAGAAATATAATCATTATCAGATTATTCGAGCTTAATCCTTAACGCCGCAGTTTTATTCAGACTACTTCATATTACATTAATTAATCTCTTATGTCTTCATTATTGCTTTCCTTAAAGAATGGAACTCTTCTTTTGACACCTGATGTAAAACGAACAATGTCTAGTTCTCATTTTTGGAAATTCACAATCTGCTTCACTCTTTTCGAAACTCAAATGCTGTCCACCTGACCTAAAAATTACCAGGGGTGAACTCGATAAAATCAAATGTTATTGTACGAGCGAGAAACTTTAGTACAAAGTATATGCTCCATGGACAGAGCTGATTTATTACGTGCAACGCTTCCTAACGAGTTAAAAATATATATATTTTGAGATGAGCCCCCAAAACAAGTTAGTTACGGGTTATAGAATGTTGTTCATAGAAAGATGGAGCCCATCTCGTAGCGGTGAAGGTTGGAAAATGTTACTATCTGGAGAAGATTTACTGCTTTATTAGTAAATAAATACTCGTTCGAACATAAGTGTACTAAAATCATATTGGTTAAGAAATACTTCAATACAAAGCGTAGACTAAGATATGATAATTATATTTAAATATATTTTTCTCTTTTTGACATTGAACAAAATTAGGTGTCTGGGTAACGCATTGAAAATTGTTCAACAAATTTCTATCATGTAAGCTAATCTTCTCATTCGGATATTGGTCCGAATTTCCTTCATAATGTTCTAAGAAAACACAGATAACCTATATGGGAACCCTAATCGGAAACGTAAAAGTTCCATTTTCTAAAGTGAGTTGTTTAGGCAATCGATATTCTATTGGATATTTCACGGAAAAGTAATTGAATCTCCAAGACAAATTGTTGTTATTTATGGGATTGGGTGTTTGGAGTAATTGTAGAGTGTTTCTTTTATTTATATTATAAGATTAAAATTACTTTTAAAGGATTTCTATTAAAATAATTAGTGAGATATATGCATTTTTGTTTCTTTTTATATTATATTTAAACGCTTACTGATGTTTTATATTGTCCTTTATTCTCTTTCTTCTCTTTCTTCTCTTTTTCTTTCTCTCTCTGTCTCTCTCTATGTATCTTGGTCTTGCAAGAACTTATTGACAACTTCAATATAAAATTTAAATTGTTAATCAAATAAATGACTACAAAGAGAAATAATCTGCAATACTATTACATCTTTAAGTATTTTTTATGCTTGTATGTAACGGAGAATGAGAAGATCCAGAAACAACGTAAAATGCAATGTGCTATTCAATGTGCGGAGGTTGCACGAACATTTCGTGGTCGTATTGAACAAGGAAATTACATTTTCTTTTACTTTAAATTATAAATAATTGCTAACATTCGAATATTGCCATCATATAAAATTTTGATTTATATTAAGTAAAGATTATTATTCAAGAATATTTACAAATGAAATAATTTTTAAAAATAAGTGTTGGAAACATTGTCATTTCGAAGAGATCCATGGCAATATGAGGTCTTTTTTGCAGCCCATCACTCTGAATACGGTCGAGTGCGAGGAATTGTTCTCATTTTCTCACAGTTTGTAGTAGGTCATTCGAAATAGTCTTTTAAACACGTCGTTGCCTTCTTTACAAAGATGAGAGATTGCAAGGAAAAATCGATGTTAGGGGAAATTGAACGCGAACATTTGTATATACACGAGGAAGAATAGTCTGGTTGCTTTGTAGTCGTGCTTTCAAGTCAAATGAGTCAAATCGTTATCCCTTAAAGTTTTAGTGAAGTGGTCGGGGGGCAGATGTAACGGCAAATTTCCTGTACTTTGTAATTCTGATTTTGCAATACTTTGGACGAGAGTGTGGTGATAGTGCTAAGAGGCAACTTCACGTTTTCAATTCACTATCACTCTCCCTCGCTCTCTTCATGGCTCCATGGTTGTCCCCTTTGCTTTTGCCTGGAGGGACACGATGCGCGTTACATGTTTTAAGCTCAAGCCTCTGTCTCCTCTCCTTTTTGTTTTGTATTTTACATGAGACTCTGCACTCGGGAAAGCCGGTAACGAGCTTACGTGGGGCATTTGGTACGTTTTAAGACAAAGCTCTTCGGCTGTTGTCCCAAGCCACCGGACGGGTTGCTTGGGACGGGCTCAAATACGTTGAGTAGTCGCGAGAACAAGAGTGCGAAAGCCAAAAGCAAAGTTTGTATATCATTCAAATATCAGTGAAAATTCTGAAAGAATAGGAATATTAACTTATTTCATTTTTTTGATACAAGAGAAAAACTCATTGAAAGTAAATATGTTTTAAGACTTCCTCACGGTGAAATAATAATAATAATAATGATAATAATAATTTGTTTCTTCAATAATACAATTTTTATAAAGGTAGAAATGCAGAAATAACCACAAACATGGAGTATAACGGTGGTTATGTTGAAAATAAAAATAATAATAAAAATTTACAGAATAATTATGTCTTTTCAAAACGACGAACTGAGCGGCCACTGCAACGCATGCTTATCAGCTACTATAGAATTGTTATTGAACTCCGGAAATCTTATCAGTAATGAACATAGTTTGGATAATTAGGTACTATAGTTAATACTATCTTAAAATACTAACAAGATAGTTTTAGTAAACAAAATCAATGAGTCAATTTAAAAATTTTCTTTCAAACATTTTTAAATTTAAACTTGACTCTATATTGTTAGGCAACAGGTTGAAACATTTTGGGTCAATTTGGTAAAAGAACCATTGCGCCAAGACAAACAAATGGTATAGCAAAGAAAAAATTATTGACTCTTGGTTTAACGAATAGCTAACCACGATTTTAAAAAGTAAAAAATTTGTTAAAGCAGTCATGAATAGTTGTGTCAATGCAAAGTACAAGATCCCGAATAAGATGGACCTTCACCCATCTGCTTTCAAACGAAAGGTATTTTTTATTAAACAGAATGTGTAAAGGAAAAAATCACAAATGGGTACTTCTATCAAAATCTAGAGAAACTAGTAAGCGGAGATAACTCTATTGTGTGCAGTCGAGGACAACACTACCGCACTCTATCACTCAGAATAGTACGCTTTACCCTTCTCTGTTGTGCACCGTCCGTTCCCCCAAAGATTCGAATTTTAAAGCACGACAACCGTGACTGGTTTTGTTTAGAGGATCTAAACTTATCTTTATTTTAATGTTTATATAAGAATACAGATGAGTGTAGAAATTAAAAGAAAATTAATTACATTTTTTAAATTAAGGGAGCCTTGATCTGATATAATTAGGCAACCCATTCGCGATTTGATTGTTTAGTATCATGCCTAATAAAAAGCACCTTTCGTTATGAAAACATTTGGGTGCAGGTCGTCTTATTCGGAATCTTAGACCACCACTATTCTCTACATACCTCAGATATAGCAAGGAAAAACTCCCACGAGTCTATATATATTTTCCCCACCCGTGTCTACGAACGAAAACCGTGTGCAGCATCTACCAGTTACTCTCGGGTAATCTTGACGCGACTGTACGTTTTCCTAAGTTCGAATGTCACAGTGCTGAAGGCTGAACGCGGAAATGGAACTTGCCCTGTGTTGGCGTGTGGGCGTACAGCTCACTGACGTATCTGATTTTACGGAACGCATGTAGAAGGCAGTTTCTACACGAGACGTCAACCTGTCATCTCCTTAAGGAGATCTAGGTCGCTACTCGTGTATTGAGACACATACTCTGGATCAGAGAAGACGGTTCTAGGTCGAACGTGGGAGTCAATGATGAATTTAACATATAAACGATAATTCCAATATGAACGGTAATAGTTTATATTGGAAAAATAACCCATTGATTTTTGGATCAAATTTTGGTGTATTGTCGCTGAATAGGATCTTTTTATCCTCACATATTGTTTGGGTGTGTCTCTTCAAGTCCCTATATCATCGAGTAGATAATTGTACAAAAGGAGACACTGACATTAAACACGAGGGGTGGACATTAAATAACGAGACTGGCGTGAGAAATATGATTTCTTGAAAACTAAGTTATGATTAATTTTTGTTCATTTTACATAATCTAGGAGGTGCGCAGCCTCGTTATATAACTGCCACACCTCAAATAATATACCTTTTTTCATTATCTGTACATTCACTACAGAAGGAAAATTATAATAACATTCGTTAAATGAATAAGATTTTTGCTTTAACTGCCATTGAACTTTAACCACTCGCTTATTAAATTGATTTCTAAAATTTGCATTGGGAGATTCTCTGTTGTTCTTGCTAATAATACATGTGAAAAGAATAAAATATCGGGAATGAACAATTAAGAGGACAAAAAATTGAAACAATATCATATCTAATGGTTGAAGGGTTCTGGTGATGACAAGATGTAATTTGTGGAATTATTTTTTTGAGCTCCAATTACGTATGAACACGTAATGCATTTACTGGGGGATGTATTAATTTAATTGTTTCGTCTCCGTCCTTATAGAGTTGGGCATACAAAAAGATGGATGAGAAATTTAAACATTGCCTTTTTTTAATTTAATGTAATTCTTCCAGGTTTATTTATCGGTTGTGAATGGAAAAATAATTTGGAGAAACATCATCTAAGAGGATAATTGGATTATTCTTACAGTGTGTTCTTCTGTAATTTTATTCAGAAAAATATTACCGGTGATATCAAAAGGGTTGTGATTAACGTTTAATTTTTCAATTTGCACGGATCATATGAAATAATGAAATTAATGGTTATTTTAAGTTCAAAATTGATGGTAGGTATTTTCCAATAAAATCATTCCCTTTTCTCTTTCAGGACACAATGCGCTTACACCGCTCATTGTTTCGTTGACATTTAAAACATTCCTGCTGTTATTTCCATTTGCGCTGCAAACTTGATAGACTAACCTACGCATACTGTAACAACTATGAAATTCGAGGGTTCAGCAAGAGTTCTCGCTTAAGCGAAGAATTAAATCTGTTCTTATTAGATCTTGAATATTATGTACATGTCTTATTCACATACCCAAATCCAATATCTTAAAAGAATCCAAGATATTTAATTTATTCTTCATCATTATATACCAAAGCACCTCCGTCCCAATTTCCAAAAAGATCTTCATTCAACATTTAATATTTTGTAGGTTTTTTTTTTCTTTTTGGTGGGGCTTTAGGGCTCGTCAACAGCAAAGGTCATTAGAGCCCTTAATATTTTGTAGGAGTTTCAACAAAAAGAAGAAAATCTTCTCGTATATATTTGGTGCTGAAATCAGTCTGTTAGCCAATTGATTCATTCAACTTGTCAGTCATCCGTTTCATCATGTTTCCAGTCTGTTGAATCGTCAAAAATATTGAGTAGACACTTCAACAACTCGCCGCGTAGCTGTTGCCGTGGACGATTTCGTTTGAATAGTGATGAACTCAAACGCACGCGATGCTCTTGATTTCGCATTGTTATTATTGAAAAAAAAATCTGCCTTCTGATCATTTACTTTTTTTAAAACTTTGTAGGGAGTACCTTTAATGCTTCAAATTATGCACTTTATTGTACGGTGTATTAAAATCTAGAAATCTCTAAACGGGTTAATGAAATGAAATAACTTCAACTTCAATTATATCCAATACTATGACAAAGTTGATTCCGTATATCTTTTTTTTTATTTATGATTAATTTATGTTCGATGTTTTTAATGGAACTAAATTTTGAAAAGACTTCAAACGTGAAATGCAATGGTGTAAGAGTTGAAAATCTATTAAATTGTGGTTTTACGAGGAAATGATGTAAAATTGAATGCATTTTACATTTTACATAGTACCTTTAAGGAAAAAAGAAATATCCAGTATTTGATCACTAAGTGAGAAAAGCCCGACGACCGAATTACAGATTTCTGTGGGGTTGAATGACCACATTTTTCTTTCAGCTTATTGTCGTATATGTGAGACAAAATTCTCGTTTATTCATAGATAATTTTTACATTGCCATATTCTTCTCTGAACTAAATATATATGCATACAAAAAGAGCGTTGTAGCAAAAATTAAATTGATTTTATTTAGTTGGAAAATTATTTGGAAAGAAAAATTTAAATATTAATTTTCAAAGGAATGACAAGTTAAAAATCTGTCTCACACAAATATTTCTCGATGTGCTTTTTACGACATGGTGGATGTAGTTACTACATTTGTGTGTATTGCGAATATCTACAACTCTGAATGAAGAAAATATACGTTTTCAAAACGCAGTATAAAATAGTAATTTTCGTCGACCCACTCCTATTTTAACACTTTAATTAATGTCGGGTTTATTGTAAATTTTAACTCTGTTTCAATTACGTCTTCCATTCGTGCCCTGGGTTAATAATACCACTCTACTGCATCTAGCGACGCATAGAACTTAGCAGTTGCACGTATCAGCTCAATGTTCGCAATTGAATTAGTGGTTTATCGGTGGTTGCAGCGTGTGACCCAAGCACGTCGCGTGGTGTGCGTGCTACAGAAACACGGAGTTGGGTCGCTCTCCCTCTGTGACAAAGGTGTACGTCTGCCTCAAACGGATTGGTCGTGGTCGCAACCCCATTCGGGTTCCAAGTCAAGCAGAGAGACATAGCATGAGAGCAGGATAAGCGAGGTCGATGGACGAAGTTTGTAAAAATCTTGAGTGCGCTCCATTTGTATTCTCCTAGTTCATTTATTGGGGGATGCTTAACATGTTTTAGTATATCACAGAGTTAAAGTTACCTAATTGTCAAGAATTAATAGGGTGTGAATTTGAGGAAGGAAGTCCGTCTGTACGTTTGTCAGCGTATACATTTGTTGTTTTTTTTGTGTGCAATATTTCAAATACAATATTCGAAATTAAATGTTTTTTACAAAAACGCATTAGTATACTCGAAAATTTCTGAAAATTCTTTTCTGCTTATTTTCTTGATATCACTAGATTTCAAAACTTCAAAAGAATGAACGCAATAATATTACCGATTTCGAACTTAAAAGGAATGTTGTTTGGTGTAAATATTGCGCTCACGATTGTGCGGTAGGAACTGTCAACAACGAAGTTCTCCACTGCGGCAGACGTGTTTTCCTGCGGTAGACAACCTCTATGTGCCGTTCCAGGACCCATTGCTCAATGGATCGATGTACGTTAGCCATAAAATAACAATTTTATTTTAAATAGTTTTCCATTCCTACACTTCCATTACGTTTATTGTTTATTAAGAAGAAAATACATTAAACAACAAAAATGCTCTTTTTACTTCGTTAAAACGAGAAGAATCAAAAACTTTTTGCACGAAGTGCATTAAATCGTCACGCAGAGAGCAAAATTGAGAAGTATCTTAAAAATATTATTTTCTCATATGTTATACCAACTTAAATATCTTATGTTCATTTTCAATGAGAATTTTTATAGAATTATGACACAGATCAAAATTTTAACAATTGTTTATTTTCCATGAAAGGATCGATCTCAATAAAAGACATTTATCCCGTGTAGTTGAATACACTTAATGGATAGTAACCGTAGTTTTTGTATGACAGGGAATTGTGACAGAATAGTATCAAAAAAATGAGAAAATAAAACTTAGCTGTTAATAAAACAATATACTCCTCACGGATATTTAAAAAAAAGTTTTTCATTTTCGTTTATTTTTCAACTGTATTACTTTTTGAATTATGTAAATCTTTTTTAAATCAAGAAAATAAATAACACATATTCTTTAATCCGTATTCCCTGGATGCCTCGTTAAGAACTGGAATTCATTAATTCTACGTAACAGCACAAACGTTTTAAGCTCCATAGTAAAATATATTGCTGAAAAATATCAGTGTTGAAAATTGAGCAACATTAACACAAATGTCATCGTTTCGAAAGAGAATTCAAAAGAAATGAGAAAAAAACTACGTCATTAACATATACTCCTACCGTGTATTGAATACAAGTTTTCAATTTTTGATTTTGGGTCAACTGTATTTTTTATATCCAAATAAATAAATAAATAACACTTTTTTGAACACCATTCAATATTAATAAAAATAAACTAATAACAAATAACAATGTTATGTTTTTATTTTACATTTTATGTCATTGTTTTTTTACAAGATATTGAAAAAGGTTCCCGTGGATATGAACTGGAACGTTGATGTAGAGAAGAAAGAAAAAAATAGTATGATCGGTATTTTTGAAAAAAATAACATTATTATTAGCATCCATTATATTTCTTCCCTGGATGCCACAACAAGAACTGAAATTAATAAATTCTAGGTATGAGAGAATGTGTTTTAAACTTCGTAGTAGCAAAATATCTTTTAAAATATCTACGATAGAAGGTGAAGAACATTACCAAAGTGTTATCATTTGGGACGAGGACGTCTCTTTTTCCCTCCTCAGCAAATATATCGCTCGGAGCACTTCATGACGCTTGACAGGTTGAAACGGTGCGTGACGATGTCGATGGGACACCCCATCGCATTGCAGTGCAGGCGCAGCATTGCTCTTCTTTTGCCGAAATCGATACCCCCAACGTCGAACTTCCACTCGCGGCTGTGTGTCAGGGGAAGAGGGAAAACGGGCAGTAACCGGAGTGCGTCTTTGGCGGAGGATGGGGATGATAGTGAAACGACGAAACATCCTGGTCCGGGCTTTTCTCCAGTTATCCGTCGGGTAGAGGGGCATTTTCACCTAATGTCATAAATATTTTTGATATTATTAATATCAAATTTTTAGTGCATTTAATATCTACGATGTATTTTAGAATGATAAATGAACAGAACGTACTTGTTAAATAACTTTCTTTATCCCTTGCTAGTTTCGGGAGAATTACCCGTAACGTGGTCATACACAGTTTGCAACAGCATTTTTTACTATAAAGTATGTTTGTTAATGGGGGAATAATAGAATAGGTGATATATTAGAGTACCCGGTCGCCAATCGGTGGTTCACGGACCAGTGGTGATTCATGCAGAAAAATCTGGAAATAATTCGCAATTTATGATCATCTGTTAAAGAAACTAGTTTGCTATAACGTAATTATTATATTGTTAATTTTTTAAAATCTTCTTTGATGTACAAAAAACAATAATAAAATAAAATAAAATGCTTCTGATGTAATTGTTTAATCAGATGTTGAACAAGGATCAAGTAACTACCTTTCAAGATTTTGTTGAATCAATTCAATAAATATATTTAAATTTCGTTTTCATTTAAATGCTTTATATAGACACATTTATTTTTTTAAATTTTGTCTGAAGATATTATTTTACTAACGTTATCGTCTTTATAAAAATTTACTAAGTAATCCGCGGAGTATAAACAATAAATTTACTTGTCAGTAAATCCCAAAAGTTTGGCAACCACCCTATTTAACGGAGGTTATGTGCGGTGTCTGGTGTTAACAGGATCGAAAAAATCTCCATTCATTATCGTTTAATATACGGACACGTATTTGTTACTCACTGGGCTATTGCGTGTAACATAGATTGTTAAGAGAACATAAATTGTAATGTAACTCAAAGAATGCGGGTTTGACACCCGTGCAAAAGAGGCGGAAGATCGTGATTATATTTCCTACACCGTATGCTATGATCTACCTTCTACATCATGTTGACAAACAAGTAAGGACAAAAGCGGGAACAGCAACCATCAGTCATATCATAAAATGAATCAACTTATCTTCCTTAAATACACAATGGCAAAGTTATTTTTCATAAATCATTCATAATAACTACCATCGATTTAGTTATGAATAAAATTAAATACATACGTAATATAGTCTACATTATTCTTGAACAATGTTGATACTTTGGCATCACAAAATTTGAGGGATTATTGCGTATGATTATTATTTCAATACATATTGTACCGACAATTTGAAACTATTGAATGTAACTCAAGCCAGTTTACATTCCTTGTTAAGTGTTTGACAAGATAATGAAAAGATGGTTAGGTTGTAATGATTGTAAAGAGGAAGAATTCGAACTGTTTTTTTTAAATCCTGGACATCAATTCGTTCAATTGATTTAATACCTTCTCTTGAGAGAACACAATTTGTAATCCGTCGAAGAAGTCACTGAAAGAATTCACTTCTCGTAGTCAGTTAATTGTGCTCATTCTTGTTTTCTCCTTATCCAGATACATATCTTAATAAGTATACATTTAGCGTTCCCTAATCCTCGAAAACAAATGTTTTGTGAAAGATTATTCCTTACGTATTGTAACTTCAATATCAGAAATGTAATTTAATTATAAAAATATTTCGTGAATTTGTTGTCTCGACTTAAAATTCAAATTAATTAGTCATTATTATGATTATAATTTGTAATTTGATAGTAGTATGTCTCAGATTTTTATTTTGGTAATGATTCGAGAAAACGTCTTACAAGTATTACGTCTATGTTTACTGGAGTTCAGAACAGGAGAAAAATTTAATTAATTTTTTGGGTAGAATCCAGTTTGCGCCACTCGACTCGAATTTTGTGAAAAAAACCCTTCAACCATTCAACGAACTTATATTAATCAAGAATAATGTACTGTCATACTGTCAGATTTCTCTGCGTGTTCGAAACTTCCTTCGTCCATTAGAGGGTGTCAATGTTCTCACGAGAGAATAATAGATGATTCCAGTCACGTGCTTTTTCAAGGCACCCCCCCCACATGGAAGTGCAAATATTTTAACTGTCATTTAAAAATTAGATCGAGTAAATTGGGGTATTGGTCATTTATTTGCAAATGCTATGTATTTCTTTTTTGTGGAAGACTATGAATAATTGAGTTGTAAATTTGTGTTCTCTTCTCCGTTTAATTTCTTAACCGATTCTTCCATGCTAATTCCATAGTAAATTTCAGTTTACATCGAAATGATATGAAAATATTCTTAACAGATGTTAAGACGTTGCTCTCAGTGTCATGGATTGCGTGTGACTAATACCTTAGCAAAGTGACACAAATACATTTTACGACAAGACATTTTCCATTTTGCTGAAAACAGCGTTTTAATCAACTTTACCTCAAATGTTTTTGGGATGTTTAGGCAAGGAGTTATTTTTTTTCATTTATTTACCTATTTGAACCCCGATTCAAGCAGAAATCAAGGTACTAGAAACACGCAGTAAGGCATTATTGATAAAAAAAATTACCAACCATGAAAGAAAATGTTGAAATTAAATGAAAATTGGATCCGAGATTAATAAACTAAAGCAAAAATCACTTTTGTGTTTTCGTGTTGTAAAAGAACACGATGGAAAACTTCATATGGTTGGATGGTAAGAATAGTTTATAGTTATGGAACAATTTCATAAGATGTGGTTATTGATAACTTCACAATGTCTTATGTTTAAACCTAAAGTATGTCTTAGAAAGCAAAGGAGATATGTTTCCCCTAGAATTGAAAAGAGTACCCGTTGAAATTACCGTAGTTATTTGTACTAATAAATAAATTTATTTCGAAATATTAACCATCAAAAACCTTTATTTGTTTATGAAAAGATTAAATTGTTTGCTAGAAAATGCCTGTTGAGATATATTTCTCATGCTCACCGTATTTGCACAGACTTTATTTACAAAAAAAAGTTCTGTATGATGTATTTGAAATGAAATGATGGCACTTTCAATTGAATACTTGCAAGAGGGCAGATGCATCATAAATGCATGCAATGTATTCTCATCGAGAATCATGGTAGTAGACTGTGCTGTAACCTGTCAGCGTCGGAACCGAGTCAATGTTAGCGACTGTTGAATACATCCGTAGATAACGTCTCTAGAAGCTTCGCCAAAGACCATTGAATGTCGTGATGTGAGTAAAATTAAATAAGTGAAGTGAATAAATGCATGTGATGACGCATAAAACCCATTTATAGAACATATCATAATGCACTATCAAGTTCTGAGAATAAATTTTAAAGCTACATTTGGCTCCTACAAATAACCTTGACGCGACGTCATAAATATGAGAATTGGAAAGTTACAGTACTCCTTCGAATTTTCAATACAAGTTTTATTTATGTGGTAAAATTACTCTGGGAAGAAGAATGATTTCATACCTGATAATATATAAGTAATGCACTTAAAATGTTTCAACTTTTCGGACAGGGACTTAATAGGTAGAAGTCCCAAGTTTGCTCATACTTACATGACCTTCATTAGAATTCTGAGTACAACCCGTGGCGGATCTAGACCATATTCAAGAGGAGGGACAACGGGGGAGCATTTTTGTAATAATAAGTACGGTTTTACAACACAAATTTAATAAATATTAGCTTTAATTAAAATGCATCAAATAAATAATTATCAATTAACAATATGGTATTATTAATAACAATAAATTATATTATTAATAAAAATAACAATTGCATTATTAATACAAATAATTATATTATTAATAAAAATAACAAATATAACAAATAACAATTATACAAAGTAATACTTTTACAAAGTATGCCATGTATCAACTTCGATTTTCAATATCAATCTTATCTGTTAAGAGTTCAGGTCTAATGAGATCGGATTTGGGGGGTATAGTCTCCTTAGATCCACCACTGAGTATAACATACATATTTTTAACTATGATATTGTCCTAAGGAAGCTCAGAGCAAAATTTTCAGAACCTTGATACTGATTCGTGCCTCAAATTCATGAGTAGACAAAAACATACACTATATATGTTTCGACTCTGACATTGCCATGAAGAAGACCACATCATGATGGCCGGAACGTTGATAGTTGTATCTACTAAGACGCGGTTTGTCCCGCACAGACAAATTCAAGTAATATTCTAACGACCCGAATTCGTTACAGGATTTTATGATATTATTTTGAAACATGTGCGGAGAATAATGGCTCAATTAGAACCGAAAACCCTATAGGGTACTAATTTGAATGAGCGCCAAATAGGAGCGCGTTCTGTGAGGTATGAGACGCAGATAGAAACTTCGGAAATCCGATTGTAGTATTTGGAAAAATGTGAATACACCTTGTGGAAGCTATCGACGCGAAACTTGTCAGAGATAATTGATTGGCGGAATGCACCGTGCGATAAATTTAAATTAGAGTGGGGAGAATTGCTAAGAAGGAGGAAATGCGACAGGTATCGTTCTCAATCTTACGCGGGTCATCGGAGAGGACAGTTGTCTCAATCTTACGCGGCTCATCAGAGAGCACTATTTGAGTTTAAATATTTCGAGAAGCATTGTGTCGGATGATCCGTGGATCAAAGCGAAAGAACGTAAGAACGCAGTTTGAAAGAATCAGATTTTGTGGTTCGTATCGCAATTGAATTTATTAACGAACGGCCGAAATAAACGCAAGTTTGAACGCGTACGAAATATCATTCAAGGGCTCCAAGTGAAGCAATGTATGCATTATAAAGTTTTCCGAAACACGTATTGGACGAAACACGAAAACGGTAGCACGTCGGTGACCGTAATAACTGGCCGCGAACTCGATCGAGGACGAACGAACGCTTGGAGAACAACGTCGCGAGCAGTCGGTGGTTTCAAGGTCGCAGTGTAAGCCGAGTAGCAGCAGCAGACTTCGCTGGATGGAAAGGGATGTGTTTCTGGCACGCTGAGTGTGGACACGATTTCGAAGACTGTATTCTGGGTGTGAGTATGCGTCTCTGTGAGACGAACATTTAAGCGCAGTGATTTCAATGATTAGGGATTTGCATTCATCTGTAATTCAGTGAGAAGCCAGTATCTTGTATAAGAGAAAGTCTCATTGGAATCGAGTCTGTCGTACTTGCGTTAAATTTTGTTTTCTGAGAAGAAAGAAGAGACAAGAAGGTGTTAAAGAACTATTAAATTTTCTCTGCTGAAAAAGAACAAAGTATTGCTCATATCGTGCTTGTTTTGATTTTTTAAATAAAGATTTATTGTATAATTTGTAAATGTAAATGCACGGACATGTTAAATGAGCTAGATGTAATTGCAGGGTATTTTTTATATTGTATTGTGTTGGTAGCGAATTTGTGTTCATGTACATTTTATGTAATATTTTATCCCAGGAAAATCGCAGAATAAATTGTGGTAGTCACATCAGAAATACCGAATCCTTATTTTTTATTTATAATTATCCTAATGCACGTCGTTGTTATTCATAAGAAAGGGTGCATTAGAATAT